>JFGX01000089.1:0-83994 GCA_000729855.1 Epichloe aotearoae | reverse complement strand
ATTAGATAGCTATATATAATAGTATAGTATCCTTACTACTAAGAGCTAATCTATTAGCTCTCTAATTTATAGATAAATATAGCGTAGTAAATAGCATAATTATAGGGGGACTAGCTAGCATTAGGTAAGCTAATTTACTTTATATTAATATAGAGAGAGCACTAGTGTAAAAATTAGTTAAATTTTAATAGAATAAAGAATAAAATAAATAACATAAATAAAGCAAAATTAATAACCTAGTAAACTAAATTAACTAAGTAGAAAAATAAGCTAATAGAATTAAGATAAAACTCTTAGAGGTAGAAAGAGTAGTAAAAGAAGTATATAAAAGTGCCTAAGAAATAGAAAAGAAGATAGCTAACCTAATAGAATTAATAAAAGAGAAAGTAAAATCTATAAAAAAGAAGTTTATATAAGTAATATAGATATTAAAGGATTAGAAGAAGAGGATCCTATAGATTAATTTAGGTAAAATATTAGTGGATTTTAATAAATAACTTAATACTTTAAAATAAGATATAATTAATAAAAAGGAGTATAAGAAAAAAATAGTGGAATTAGTATTTATAATAGTAAAAATATAAGAAATATTTAATATTTAAATAGTAACTATTAATAAGCTATTACTAGAGTAAAAGGGAATTAAAGAGAATATAAAGAGAATAAAATTAACTCTAATAAAGGTAATTCTAGTGTCTTTAAACCTAGGAGAAACTAGTATATAGTAAGGTAAATTAGGCTAGTAAACACTAAGGTTAGGTAGTGTATAACTATAGATAGAAATAATTATACTAGAAATAGTAAATAGGAGGACTAACCTAACTAATAAGTAATAATAAACTAAGACCCTTACGCTAGAAATACTAAATAAGAGGCTAAAGTTAACTAAAAGGTTAGGATTAAAGCTAAGAGGGACTTAAGTGGTTTTATAATAGCTAATACTAAAAACACTAATACTATAGTAATTAACTAGGATATTACTAATAATATTAGGAAAATAGATAGAGATAGTAATAAAATAGATAGAAATAGCGTTACTAGTAACTAGTAAGATAGTAAAGAAAAGAATAGAAAAAGGAGATAAATTTACTAGGTTATTAGATTAAAATAAAGAATTTAAATAAGGATTAGAATAGTATTAAAAAGGGTAGTTAGAGAATAGAATATAATAGGTAAGGGAAGGAAATAAGTAAAACTAGTAAGAAAGGACTATAAAATATAGTAAAAGGAGTAATTAGCTCTAAGAATAGGAATTTATTATTTAATATAATAATTTAATTAACACTATTAGAGAATATATATAGCTAGAAAACTATTATAAATTTTAAGTGATTTTATAATAAAGGTAATTATAATTTTAGTAATAGGCATACTAAACCTGTTTTTCTTTTATTTAATTTTAATAAAGGGGAATATTTTTAGGTTACTTAGGATAAGGAGGTTAAATCTAGCTATAGCTCCATTAGTTATAACTAGGATAGTTATCTTTTAAGGCGTACCTAGCACTTATTATATAGTAGAATAAGCTTAGTTATAAGGGATATTTATAGGGCTAGATTTAGCACTTTAGTTAGAAGAATTAACTTACTTCTAATATTATATATTATACCTAATAGTAGCTTTTATAAGTAAAATTAGTATAACTTACGACTAGTTAAATCCGTTAGCCCCTCTAACGGATTTGACCCTACATCGTGCAGAGCCAGCACGTAACATACTTTTTTAATTATATTCTTTATTAAAAGAGAATAATATCCTATATATAAATATATATTAATTTTTTTTTAAAAAAAATACTATTTTCTTTTATAAAAAAACTTAATTTTTATTATATAAAATTATATAAAATTATATAAAATATATATATAGCTTAGATATTTATAAAGCTTTTTATTATATTTTTATAAACTAGTAAAAAGTATAATTATTAAATTAAAAGATTTATTCCTTATTAAAATAAATATTTAAAAACCTTTTTATTAACTTTTTACTTATTTTTTTATTTAAAAAACCTATAAAGTTAAAATAATTATTTATAATTTAAAATAAATCTCTTTATAGCTAGAAAACTTTTTATTAAGAAAGTTAATTTTATTTTATTTTTATATAACTTAATTTACTTATATATATTTTTTATAGATTTAATATCTTATTATTTTAGAATATTAAATAATTTCTTTAAGGTAATTATTATAATAAAAGGTAAAAAGATATATTAAAAATAATAATAAATTCTTAAAAATTAATATAAAAGTAAAAAGACCTATTAAAGATAAGAAATAAATTAAAGTATAAGCTAGGACTAAATTATACTATATTTAGCTACCCTATATATATAATTAGCTTAATAGTCTAAATAAGCTAAATCTTTATAAATCTATAAGTAAATAAAAAATATATATATAAAATTAGGATTATCTTTATTAGACTATTTAAAAAATCTACTATATTATAGATATATATAATACCCTAATTCTTTAATAATATATTATATTGTATTATATTGTATTGTATTTCTTATGTAATAAAAATAATAATAAATCCTAGAAAATAGATATAAAGGTAAAAAGACCTTTAATATGTAGGGAAAAAATCATATTATAAGCTAAATAGATAAAAACTATACTAAGATATTAAATACCTATAATAAGCTTACTTTTCTAAATAATCTAAAACTTTAAAGATTTTTAAATAAATTAATAAAATATATAAAAAAACAAGGATACTATAATTAGATTATTTAAAAAATCTACTATATAAAATATATATTTACTACCCCACTTTTTTTTTCCTAATAATACATTGTATTGTATGTATTGTATTGTATTGTATTATATTTTTAATACAATACAATACATAATACAATACATAGGGCAAAACAATACAATACAATACATCAAAGGGCCAAAAAATACAATACAATACAATACTACAAAGCTCTGAAGCTAAGATAGTAGGAAATTAAGCCCTAATAGTATTATTAATTATTTCTATAGGTAAGTTACCCTTAGTAATAGGGTAGTTTACTTAGAAGTATCTCTTATAGCTAATTAAAGAATTTATAAGCTACTTATTAATATTTACCCTTATAAGGTTTTATTTAATAGTCTTATTAAAATTAACTTTAGTATAATACTTAATAGTCCTATTTAATAGTATTATATTCCTTATAAGCTCTCTAATCTTATTATAAAGAGATATATACCTTAAGGTTATTTACTTATATTTAAAACTAAGTATTATAGTAAACTAAGTATAATACTCTTATATAGCCTTTAAGAGGCTCTAGAATTAACTATTAAATATCTAATAATAACTACTAAGAACTATAAACTAAGCACTATTTTTAGTATTATTAGGTTATTAAGGGTACTAAAAATAACTCTCTTTAGGTATATTATAACCTTTAGTAAAGCTTCCTTAGGGTTACTATATACTAGTAATTATAGCTCTAATACTATATAAGTATATTTAGACTCCTATAGTATTTAATATAAATAGTTAACTCTATATAGCCTTTATTACCCTTCTCTTTATAGAAGTCCTATTTCCTACTAAGATTAGAGGCTTAGGAGAGTAATCTAGCTATATATTTAAATCTAGGTTAATAAAGATCTAAATTCTATCTTTAATAGCTCTTACCTTAACTATCTTATACTATAGGTTCTAGTAATAAGGCTCTTATAGCTTAATAGCTAGCTTATTACTTTTTAAAGATTCCTTAGATATTATAAGAATATCCTATAATATTACTATTAAACTAATAAGTAGTAGTATTAGTCCTAGTATACTAGGGTTACTTAATTATAATATTAATAAATTAGGCCTCTCTTTTACTATATCTATACTTAATTATTTAAAGATTAAATAATTAGTTAATTTAAAGAGAAGAGTACTAATTTAAAAGAAAGGTATAATTATTATAAATACTATATAATTACTACTATATAGGACTATAAAGCTAGGGTTTAATATAACTACTTCTATTAAGTTATCTAACCCTATAAGAGGGTATAGACTATAGCTTAAATACCTAAGTACCTTTACTATAGGTAAGGTACTTATATAGTGCTAAAATATACTATAAAGTTATAGAGGTCTTAGAAAATAACTAGCTAGGGGTGGACTTTTATCTTAGCTAGTTAAGTAGCGAGACTATTATGCGGTAGGGATCAATTATGCCCTTGTGGGTGCAACAGTCGTACTCCGCTCCGTATTAATGTTAATACTACGGAGTATTAATAGTATTAATACCAGTATTTAATACCAGACGTTCAGCTGATCAGCCCAGCCAAGCCAACCACAACTCCTCCCCTGCCTTTGCAAGAGCCTCAACTCCACCAGACACCACCAGACACCACCAGACCTCCACCGGATGATTGATCCATCCACCCTTTGCGAATTGCTGCCTCCTTGTCGTCAGCAACCAGCCCACATGTCACCACCACGGCGACAACACCTTCCCAGGTAACACCAGCCTCCCGGCTCAGACCGCGTCTTGACATTTCGCTGAAGCCGCTGAAGCGTGCTCTGCAACCATGGCCGCCTCATCGGCACTGCTGTCCCTCCTCAAGGCAAGTCGCATGACGCATCCCTGCAAGCACTGCTTCTTCTTTTTCCGCAGTCCACGGCGTACTAACCTCTCGCGCCATGACCTAGACCATCTTCATCCCAGCCATCATCTCCCTCGTCCTCTTTCTACTCGTCACATTCGCCGTTCTTCCCATGTGGCGCCGCTATCGAAATCGATACAGCCAGTACCTCCCCGTCCCGACATATACATCCGGACTCTCGAATCTCTTTGCGCAGCGGTTCTCGATGCTGACGTTGCCATCCACATGGAGTCGGAACGGGGGCTCCGTGGACAACGCGGATGCAGATGATTATTTGGAAGATGGCGAGGAGCTGGGAAACGTTGATCCCCGGATTTTCAATGTCATTAGACAAGCCATATCAAGGGGCAATGAACACACGCGGCGCTTGAGCAGAGAGTACGTTGCGGGGCCCTCAAAGAAGACGCGACCTGTTTGCTAATGAATGCGCAGTCTTGAAGAGGGATTCATGGACGACAGTGACGACGACGACCGACCGCAGAGGTGACGGTGTCCAATCCGAGTTGTTTTATTTTCCACTTTGGCATTGTTGCAATCACGTTTGGGGTATCAATTTATAAACGTCGCATCCAACCCTACCACGATTCTATCATTTCCATATGCCCGCTCTTTGACTTTTGGCATTGCTCAAGTAGAAAATCAAAGTTGAAAAAAAAACCTCAATTCGCTGAGATGCTGGATGCTGATACTGTCCAGTTTGATGCATTAAATACACATCCATAACGTATGCTGTCGCTCATGTGTTTGTGGAATCAGTGTCCTCCCGGCTTAACCCTTTGACGCGTTGCCAGCTCCACGTTCCCTGTCGTTTCTTCTTCCCAAACTTGTCCCATCGGTTGGTCCACCAAATTATTTGCGCTTCATCCAGCCGCTTCTCCGTCTGTTCAAGTAAGGCCGTGTAATACTTGAGCCGGGAATGCACTGTGAAGGTCATGGCAGACCTCCTTCGATTTTTTCTCTGCGATTCGAGCCTCCTCACTTTGCCACCTGACTCGGCTATAGTTCTGAGATACTTTAACCCCTTGGGGCTCGAGCAGAATTCATAATTCCAGGGCAAAACTGCTACCGAGCTGTCGCGAAACGTTTCGGCTGGTGGTGCAGACCTTGGCATCGTCAAGTGCTCACAAACATGGCGCATTGGGATGCAATGGAGATTGGGACAACCGCCTGCTCCACTTGGTTTTGACATGTATCGAAAGAGACATTCATGACCGAATACATGGCCACACGGGAGATGAGCCATCTTTTCTCCCGTTTGCCCCTTTTCTTTGCCAAAAAACTTGCCGCACATAAAACAAAGGGCCGGTCGCCACTCCGAGTCCATCTTCATGACTGCAGTAGGGGCTTGGGACAATTCTGATTCAGTTCGTCTCGGCGGTGCCGGCGTGATAGCCTCAGGATGATGCTTGGACGTGGAATGCCGGGACCGGCGCGTGGTTTTTGTTGGTTGAGCACGTTCTTCAGTGCTGGCAGGGACTTGCACTTCTGGTGTCACTGTGGACAAGCTATCTCTGGATGTCCACTCTGTTGGGTTCCGAACAACTAGAGTTGTTCCGCTCAAATTCGGGGCGGCTCTGACACAGATTGTTGAGCCTTGACTCATTCGCCTGGACGATGGCCCAGTTTCAATCTCATCTTCGCCAATGGGCCTCCTAGTCAGCAGAGACTCCTTGGAACCAGCATCATCGTGTAGATTCTTGCTTGTAAGAAAAGTACGACCTAGTTTGGCGCTCAGTCTTCTCATAAAGTCTTTGGCGGGTGCCATTCTGAGCCAGAAGCGAAACCTTGAGGGTTTGATATGAGGACGTTCATAGCGACTGATTATGTAAAGAGTGAGGCTATTAGAAAAGGCTGACGCGACGTGACGTGGTGGACAATGTGATCCAAAAGAATGTTGTTGGTTGATGAATGGACGAGCCCAAGTCTGCCAAAAAGAAAAAACGAAAAAAAAAAACCCCTGGGAATAAGCACTTGTCTATAAGATCAAGCTGCAGATGATTTTGGTGTGTCAAGGAAAGAGCAGCCCACGCTGCATCTGCATCCTAGGCTTGCAAGTGCAAGTGCCAAGTGCAGTCAGTGTGCACAGTCAGTGTTGCAGACCCTCTCTCGGAGTCCCACCACGCCATCATCGCACCTGCATCCCAACCACACTTCACTCACTTAATGCATCTTCATCTTCACACAACGAGCTCTCGCTATGCGATTCCGCACAGAGCTTAAAAACATACGCACACTTGCGAGTATGCTCTTCGTCATGCATCTTCGTGTAGACCAATCTTGTAGGTCTTTCTGCTGACTGTTGTCCAGAACTCACCGCAGCACTCTCATCTCTCGAAAAGATCGCTTGGGTCCGTCTGAGCGATGACACGGCTCGATTCACCGTCATTCCCGACATGGGATCCCAAGTCTGGGCGTGCGATACTTGCTTTCCACTCCGCCTCACTCAATTAATGTCTGACCAAGTCACACAGTTCCTTGGCAATGGATCTCATCTTTGAAGGATACCACATCCAGTCCGCAGAGTCCAACAACACCATCAACCTCGAACTGCCACTCCAACCCCTTCAACGTGCCCTCAAATCCGCTCTCAACAGTATCTCCGCCTCACTGCGCCTCACTAAAAAGGATGGATTGCCCGTTCTCTCCATGACCATTACAACCACGACGTCCAAGGCATCTAGCGCCTCGGCCAAACTACCATCCGACGACCCATTCGGCGACGACGTTTTTGAGCAAGAACACCTGGAGACTTCACTGCGCAGAGAGCACGAGAAGATTATCACGCAGGACATTCCAGTTCGTGTGCTTCATCCCGAAACGGTAGAGACCATTATGCAGCCCAAGGTGCGGGAGCCGGATGTGCACATTCAATTGCCGCCGTTGCTGCAGCTCAAGGCAATATCAGATCGCTTCACAAAATTGGCTCTTACAGGGGCGAATCCTTCCAAGGCGCCGAAATTGGAACTCAGTGCCAACATGCACGGTAGTTTGCGTTTGAGGATTGCCACCGAGGCCACCGATATTTGCAGCGTGTGGTCTGATCTGGAGAACCCTGAACTGGATCCAGCTCAGCTTGACCGTCCCGTGGAAGAGCACCCCAGTACCAAGTTTCGTGAGGATGGGCCTGATCGATGGGCCACGGTGCGCGTGGACGGCAAAGATTGGAGCCGGGTGCTGAGCGTAGGCCGCTTAGAGGGCCGAGTGATTGCATGCTTTGCCGATGACCATGCGTTGATTCTATATGTCTACGTGCCGCATTATGACGATGCTTCTGCTGAGGATTCCGTTGTTACAGTGAGTTTTGTCTCTCGCGTCCACTCCAGCTCGGAGGGCTGATCTAACATGACTGCAAGTACTATGTACAATCTTATAGCAAGTGATGGCGTACAAGACATCGGCGTTGAATATTTGAGACGTGTTCAAGGGGGTGGGGGGCGTCAGCGTCTTCTCGGCGAGTGCAACGTGTTAAATGAATAATGAGATGATTGAAAACAATTGGTACAAATCTACACCAGGACAATTGAAATTTTGAAACCTCTATTGTACAAGAATGCCCAGCATTAATGACTCTATCACGATAAAACGCCGTATGTGCGTGCGCAGGTCTCTCTTGGACAACCCGTCCCGCCTCGTCTTTGTTTTTTACTTCACCCAAGACAACTTCCAGTCAACTCCCTGACAAATGTTTAGTGCACATTACTTGGCCATGACGTCAACGTAGCGGCCGCTCTTTCTGGGCTTCTTTTGACCAGCTTTCCGTGGCGCTGGTGCTCCCAACAAGTCATCAATACTGTTTGCGTTACTCATGCTCGTAGCCGGTCTGCTAGGAGGTCCTGTCGATGGAGGGTCTCCGCCGACACCGACATTGCTGGTCGAAACCGACCGAGGCATGCCTGCGGGAGGTGCGCCGGCATTCAAGTTTTCCATGGACTGCGCTGTTGACAGGTTTCCGCGGGCTGACCGTGTTGGCATCCCCATGGGAGGAACACTCCTCCGTCCAGCAGCGGGAGGGGGGGTGGTGCCCGATGGAGGCGGCGTGCCACTGACTGAACGGGGACCAGCACGAGGGGGGGGGGGCGTACTCCTTTTGACCTCGACGTTCTCGGCGCCAGGTTTCTTGTTGATCCAGCGGCCAAGGTCGGGGTCATAGACAAAAGTGCTTTGCTCGCCAAGCTTGGCTTTGATGGGCTTGCCAGGCGACGGGTCGCCCATATTTCCATCGGCCTTCTTGCCGCCTCCAAACCAGCCGCCAAACCCCCATCCCTTTTTGTTGCTTGTTGCTGCTGCTGCTGCCGCTCGCTTTGCTGTGAGAAAGTCATAGAAGTCAGTGGGGGGGATAACAGTATCGAGTCCATGGTGAGTAAAAACTTACCATCCTCTTCGGCCGCCTTGCGGAACATCTCCTCGTTTTCCCGGTCCTTGTCTGATTTTTTTTGTTGCTGTGGCTTTCTGAAAGCTAGTATATCATCTTCGTCATCATGGTCCATGAAGCTCTTCTTCTTTGGCTTGGGCGCCTCGTCATCGTCGGCTTCTGGCTGATATGAAGGGGCCTCATATCCATATGACTGTAACGAGGGTGGCTCATAGCCGCTGGTACCGGCACCTCCCTGGCTGCTGTCTTCAGTAAGGGCTAGTGCTGTTTGAGGAGCTTCATAACCATATGAAGGGGGCTCATGGCCTTGGGAAGCATCTTCGTTGACGGACGGCTGGGGATGGATATGAGGTGACTCTTGGAGCCCATAGGGTTGATATCCGCTGGGGGCTGGAGGCTGCGCAGTTGATGCTGGCTCCGCATGTCCAGGGGCAGAAGTCCGGATCGGTTGATATCCTGATGGTGAAGATTCAGGGTATCCTGTCGGTTGATAACCACCAGACTGCGATTGAGCAGGAAATGCTGCAACTGCGGCACAGCTTGGTTCGTGCGGGTTCGGCGCATACTCTTGACTGCTGCGGCCCGATGCCGATGCAGGGGCATAATGCGGCTGCGGCTGCGGCTGCGGCTGGGTTGCAGGCGCATACGGATTGGCGCTGGTGCCTGAAAAAGACACAGTTGGCGCCATCGCGTATCGAGATGGTCCAGTTCCACTTGTGAGGGGCGCACCACCTGCGGGTTGGTAGCCAGGAGATGGCCCGTAAACGTCAAAGTTGGATGTGGACGGAGGTCTTGAAATGTTGGGCGAGGATGTAATGCGAGCAAATGGTCCGTTATCACCATCAGATCCCGCGTGACCATTTGCATCCTCGTCGCCCGAGACGAACTTGTTGAACCTGTTCCACATGCTGTCGGAGACTTTACCCATGGTCGGCTTGGACATCCATGACGATGAAGCATCTTTTGGTGATGACTTCAGCCTTGCCAGGAAATCTTCCACGGATGCTTCGAGGACGGCATGATGATATGGAGACCTTCGAGTCTGGGCTACAATGGCAGACGCGATAGCATCACAGTACTGCATCGCCTTATCACGGAAGCCATACTCGGCAAGGGTCACTGCGTGCTGCAATTTGTAGGCGGCAAGGTGTGGTGCTCCTGCGGACGCTGCGACACCGCTTCCGAGCGTCAGTCCGTACTCGTAAATTTCACTGAGCTGAAGAGCCTCCGCTTCCTTGGCAAATTGGTCGGACTGCCGTCTGTGGTCTGAGCCCACCAATACAAAATCGGAGTTGGAATCATCCAGACCACCGAATACGGACAGGCTCCGGCTAAAGATGAAACAGATGTGAGCTGCCTCGGCCCTTCCATAGCTGGACAGGAGTTTACCAAGAGCATGAAGTCCACGGATATCCTCGCTGCTGCGGTTGCTCAACACAAGCGTCAACGTCTCTCGCCACTTGTCGAGGCCATCCATTGCGTCCTTGGTGGGTCCAGAAGATGTTTCCGTAGATACGAGCTGCAGTCCAGCGCGCGCATGAGAAGGAACAAGTTCATCCACACAGTCATCATAGTTACCCGACAGGATCTTGTAGAGGGCGGCCAAAGATTCGTTGCTGTGTCCTGGGTAATTGACTTCCTTGCGTACAAATTCCTGCGCAACCTGCTTGTAGAGGTCCGCCGACACAGTCTGCGAAATGACCATGGCGTGGCCCCAGAGACGCTTATCAACTGCAGCCCATACCGCCGTTTCCCGGTCGCCTTTGAGCAAGTCCAGACGAATCTTTTCAACAGCGCCGGAATCGACGCCATCTGCCTTCATCAACGTGGCCCCAGAGCCGACCTCTGCGCCTGTGAAGAGCAGAGCGCCTTCACTTCGCAACTCTGCTGTCTCAGGAGCCAAGACTTCTCGAACTGCCTTTTCCACCGCAGGGATTCCTTCCAAAACACCATCATGCTCAATGAAAATTCGCAACAGTTTCCACAGCAGCAGACGCTCGACAGAGCGCTTTGCTTCCAGAGATAGCTGCGAGTGGAAAGAAACATCGGGGAGTTCCCTTTCTTGCACATCAATGCCAGCCGTGAGCCATGCAGCGGCTTCCTTCTTCTTCGACTTGCCCTTGAGCGGGCCGGGGAACTTGGCAAGGCGGTCCTGGAGAGGGTCGAGATCCTTAATGTTCTGCACCTTGACTTCGCCTACTGTGCGGATTGAGACCGGGGCCGTTTGGCCTACTAAATAGCGAGGGACGCTCTTGGGGAAAGATGTGACGAAGGTTCCGCCCACTCCCCACGCCATGATGGGGGTCCCTCTCCACCGTTCGAGAAGGTCACGCTCCCTCCCGTCACTAGGTGGCACCATGTTGGTGATGGACTGTCCACGAGTCCGACTTGTCATCGGTGCATACGCCGACTGAACAGGTTTGGTCGTGGCTGGTGACGGCGCCGGTGCATGTGCGGACAAGGGTTGAGGAGCATATTCGGCTGGTTTGCTTCCCTTCCTGGCATCAGAGTGCGAAGCGCTGGGAGACTGCGTTTGCGCCCGTGGAGGTGGCACAAACGATGTCTGTGCAGGTGCCGACGCTGCGGCAGGTTGTGGGGCATAATTGGGGTTGAGTCTCTTGGGGAGTGATGGAGTAGCAGCAGCGGCGGCAGCATCAGGTGGTGCTGGGCTATATCTGGACTCGGAGACTTTCGCAGTGGTCGCAGTGGGAGAAGTGACTGCGTGACTGGCACTAAAGGACCGGTTCCCAGGAGATGCAGCCTCCTCGTCTTCCTCTTCGTCAACCTCTCGGGTGGGGGGCAGGGACGAGACGCGGTTAAGTCTTGGTTCGAAAGATGAGCTCGCTCGGCGGTCGTACGGCTGTCCGTCTGCGTTACCACTCGTCTCATAGTGGGCCAAAGGACTCGAAGTTCTCGGCAAATGAGGCAGAGCGGTGTGCGTTGACCCTGCATTGTACGAGCTATTCGGACGCGATCCAGCAGAGGGTGCGGGCGAATAGCGGCTGATGATCGAGACGCCGCCGCCTTGTGGTCCAGGGGGGGCAGGCGAATATCGAGACGAACTGCTGGACGGAGGGGTCACAGAGCTGACATGAGATTGCACCATGGCATACGGGTTTGATTTGGGCGGTGCCACGAGGTTTGCAATCCCCAGGGGAGTAGCGTGAACCTCCTCATTGAGATGGTGTGGTGGTGGAGCAGCAGGCGGAGGAGCAGTCCGTAGTACTGGCGGAGGTACTACTTGGGATGCTGGTGGAGGAGGCACAGTTCTTGATATTGGCGGCGGCGGCGGCGGCAGCGATGCTTGCTGAAGTGTTGAATTGGTAGGTAAGTACTGGCCAGGGGATGGTGCTCGATGACTCTGTCTGGAGGCAGGTCGGGGCTTTGAGCTCATGGGAAGCTCTTCAAAGAAACTTGCCTTGGAGCGTAGAGGCGCCGCCGCCGCCGAAGCTTTCTGGCCCTGTGGGGGTCCCTGAGGTGTTCCAGCCGCTGCTGATGTTGGCGGAGCTGACGAGATCGCAGGCACAGATGGAGGACGCGGAGACTGTCCGGGGGCGTACATGCCAGCGCTCCTCGAGGGTAAAGGAGCGGTCTCTGCAGGAAGGTGCTGAAGACTAGGTCGCTTGCGCGGCTTGACAGGCTTGACCAAATCAGTCGGCAAGTCATATGGTGACGAGTATCCGACTTTGGATTTATCCGCGAAGCTTTGTGTCTTGGCGGGCTCGGGACGAAGAGGCTGTGGTGTCTGTCCAAATTGCGCTGAGCCAAATGGTGCGGCATACGTTTGCTGAGGCCCGTAGCCATAAGTTGACCCCGCCGGTGAAAATGGCGTCGTCGATGGAGCTGTCACGGCAGCAGGTGCATAAGGGTTTGCCGCAGGTTGTCGAGGTTGGTAGGTGGCAGAATCTGGCGCCGGAGCGTCTAAGTCATCGTCGAGAAGCCCTTCATCATCACTACCCAAAAAGGCTGTGGCATCTACGTCCTTGTTTTCGACCGTAGAGTCGTCCAACAGAAATTCGTCTTCATCGTCATCTCCAAAGGCCTGCTCCCACTTGGAGGCCAAGTCTTCGGTTGCCGGGGCGTCCTCGGCCGTGTCAGAAGCTTCAAGTGTGACGCCTTGGGTAGAATCGTCGCCATGTTCTTCCGAGGTCTCGTTGAGGGTGCTGTGTCGAGTGAGCGGGCCACCGTCACCCATGGCCTCCATCACTTGCATGGTTGACTTTCGCTCAAGGGATCTTACACCATCTTCGTAGCCATGCTGCCTCTCCTCGTTGCTCTGCATCTGCCCGAAAAAGCTATCCTCATTGTCGTCGTCCTGTTCACCGAATGGGTTTGAATTGCCTCTGGCGCTGGTCTGCTGAGTGTCATCGCCAACGACGGCTTCAGTTTGCGGTATGAGAGGCAGACCCTCCTCGAAACGAGCCTCTTCCTCGATGGCAGCAGCTTCTTCGATCTCGCCTCCAATGGGACGGTGTGCAGAATGCTGAGGTCGGGTTGTACCATGTCTGTGCCATGATGCTGAGCTGTCACCTTCCGGACTACGCATCATGTACTCTTCTTCTTCCACCTCGGCCTCCTTCTCATCTTCTTCCATGACATCCAGGACTTGTTTAGACAGCAGCGGCATGTTGACCCGAGCCTCGGTCTCAGACGCCATTGGAGGCACAGCGGGAAACGAGTTTGTTCGGTCTGACGGGGGCATGAATTCAAAGGTGTCTGTCTCGGCTCGGCCCAGATTCCATTCTCCATCGTCATCGTCGGCGAAGCTAATCTCGTGGGAGACGGTCCGGGCAAATGACATGGAGCTTGAGTGCTGTGCCATAGATGAGGCGGCTCCGGTCCGTTTGTCTCCTACAACATCTGTTTTTTCTGTTTTTGGCTCAGCGGGCTCTTTGTTTATGTGCTCGTCGAGAGCGAGCGCGGCTGTGGGTGCGGGTGCGCATGCGCTTTTCAATGATCGGGCTTCTTCATCGACAGAGCCGTTGTCAGTCGTTTCATCTTTGTGTGCTCCTTCGTCCTGAAGCAACCAGGCACCACCTTCCCCCTCGTCTCCGTTGGTAAGCCATGCGTCCGCAGTATCATCTTGCTTTGCTAAGGGGTCCCCTGTCGATTTTTCGTGTTGCGAGAGATTCGAGGGGTGCGAGATTTCGATGGGTTCTGTCGGCACAGTGTCCTCTGAAATGAGCCGTGTACCGGCTTCGCCTCGGTCGTCCTGGTCGTCTTGATGGTCTTGGTCGGGCAAGATTTCTGTAGGACGGCTCTCCTCTACCGTCGATTCCACCGCTGAGTCGACATGAGTCAGGGGTTCGACGTGCTTTGACTTTGATTTTGACTCTTGCGCGACAAGGTCGGCAGCACTATTAGGCATCATGGCCGGATGCCACGAGCTGGCCGACTGGCTGGCCATGATGCGAATGCGTCACGAACGAAATTAAGTGCCTAGGATGAATACATGCAGAAATGGAAAAATCTAATAAACCACGTCAATGCTGTTTGTTTGAAGGGAAAAGTCTCGATGATGCAAACTACGCAAGCAAGGCAGGATGCTCGACGATAACGTTGGGCCAATGGCCGGTAGTGTTTGCGTTATGTAGTGGATTCATCTCGGGCGGCAAGAGGTACATACGGGTACCAAAGAGACAGAAGCAGAAACAGACAAATGTTCAAGCTGCGCTCCTGTTCGCCATTCGGGAAGAGGCCGTTCAACAAAATCGAGGGTATTGGGCAGCGAAATGGCGAAGAATTAGGATTGTGCGATGCGTCGGGAGCCGACTTGGATGGTGGTGACGTGCGATGTGCGATGGCAGAAGGTAAATGCAAGCTGGCATGTAAGACGAAGCAGCCGTCAGCGTTGGTCTGCCTCCTTTCAGGAGAGCTTGGCTGACTGGGCTGGCACATGTACCTGTACCTATACACCTAGTAATGTGGGGCGGGGCACGAGTACCTGGACGCGGAGCCACGCGCCAACTCACAAATCGCGACTCGTGGATTGCTCCTGGTCCGATGCAGCGCCACTTTTTTTTTACATCCGCCAGTCGAAGTACATGTTAACTGAAGAGCACACGCCGTTTGGAATGCTGTACTTCTCCTTTGAGTACTAATCCTTTTTTTTTCTGTTTTTTTCTCTTTTAAAAAACCATTTAGACGACACGGTGCGAATGCATTTATTGTGCATGTTACAGAGTCCGTCAATGTTTACTTGTTCGGGCACAATCAGCATCCTTCTCAATACAAGCCTGTACTGTGTTGAATATGTTGACAATAATCGTTGGAGAACTCACAACAAAACTTCAATTTTGATCAAAAATTATTCGGTAAGAAAAGTCATGAAAAACGATTTATTGTTTGATTTCTCATTGAATCAAGGCAGCCAAAGGATTATTTCGGGAAGTCACGAGATGCAGGGTAGCGGGCGGCCAGTCACGCAGAGCTACTACGTAATAATATTGGCCGACGCCGAGTTGACCTCACGTTGACCTCACGCTGTGTTTCACGTCCCTTCATTGTCGTCGAAATCCCTCTTCCATTCGTATCATCTCCCACAATCGTACACTTCCCCTCTTGATCCAGGAATTAGTGTCCTGAATCATTTTCACCACACACATATCCGCGCTTACTCACAATGCGCCACGTTGCATTTACCTGTTTGTGATCTGCACGCGCGACTTGACAGGAGCTGGCGACTTGTGGCGCAGCATGACCATCCGAGCAACGCCATCAACGCCAGCGCATCACTCAAAACTCACACCGACCGTGAAGTCCAGCTGTCCTTGTCTGGATCACTCACAAAAGACGTTGATGCGGGATGCCTTCGACACCCCCATACCGACCGACCGAGCATCCCGAATCTCCCACACATGACTCCGACTCTGATCTAGACCTCGACATCCACGAGTTAGATCCCATCTCGACTGAGAACGTGCGAAGTCTGCGTCCAGAACAATCTACCACGACTTCTGACTCGAGACCCACGAGAATAGCTCTTCGAAATTTGCGCATGGGAGGTTTGCGCCGTGCTAACAAACGCGGTGTTCGCGGATACGGGGAGCTTGGTCAGAACCGAGATGATTCCGACGAGCACACCCAGGCGCTGTTGGATGATCACGATGGACCAGAGGGTGACCATGCTGAGGACGATGCGCCTCTTCTCGGCGGACACTCCCACCAGAGATCGCACAGCCGCCGCTTGTCCATGTCAAGCATTCGACTGCCTAGCTTCATTTCAGGACACAAGCCACAGCCACAGCACCAAGGCGAAGATGGAAGCAATGGAGAGCTGGAAGAGCATGATCCTTCTTCCTCTAGGCACATAGCCGTTGGATCGACACAGGCGACTCGGTTTCCTGCCAACATTGTGTCTAATGCCAAGTACACAGCCCTGACTTTCCTCCCCATTACGTTGTACAACGAATTTTCCTTCTTTTTCAACATGTATTTCCTTCTTGTTGCTCTATCACAAGCAATTCCGTCTCTCCGAATCGGCTATATATCTACGTACATAGCACCCCTAGCATTTGTTCTCTTCATTACCATGGGCAAAGAGGCTTACGATGACATTGAGAGACGACGGAGAGACAACGAAGCAAACTCGGAAGAGTATCGCGTCCTGACCTTTTCGCCCCCAGACTCTCGGCCAACACCAGCTCGGACAACCCGCAGACTGCTCAAGTCCGATTCGTACACTAAGAGAACATCGCGTAGGCAGAGGGAGGCGCGGCATGATTTGACCGATATCCAGGAAGAACAAGGCAACACTTATCACCCATCGTCTTTCGTTCAAGAGATGAGCCGGAAATCCAAGGATCTCAAAGTTGGCGACGTTCTAAAGCTGAGAAAAGGCCAGCGCGTGCCGGCCGATGTCGTCATTTTGCAATGTTACAGCGGGGAGGCGCCTGCCACGTCGCCGCCTGCAAAGGACCTAGCTGAGGAGGAGACACTGCTCGCATTCACCGATAACGAGCCTGACGCGAAAGGAAAGGATCCGGAGCTCGACGCTCAGAGAGATGATGCTGCTGAGGGCAGCGGGGGTTCAGGAGAGACCTTCATCAGGACTGACCAGCTGGACGGTGAGACGGACTGGAAGCTGAGGCTGGCCTCGGCACTTACGCAGGGCATCCCCCCGGAAGAATTTGTTCGGCTTCGAGTGACTGGCGGGAAGCCTGATAAAAAGGTCAACGACTTTGCGGGCACCATCGAACTAATGCGGACCAAGCAGGATGCCACGAGCCACCACTCGATTCCCCAGCAGCAGGAGGATGACAACACAAAGACGGCTGGCTTGTCTATTGACAATACGGCCTGGGCAAACACCGTCATCGCCTCCCAGGGAACGACCCTTGCTGTCATTCTGTACACTGGACCCCAGACTCGATCTGCCCTGTCTACATCGCCTTCTCGCTCGAAAACGGGCCTTCTCGAGTACGAAATCAACTCACTGACCAAGATCCTCTGCGCGCTCACTCTAGCCTTGTCCGTGGTCCTGGTCGCCCTAGAAGGATTTGAAAAGACGACGGGAAAAGTTTGGTACATCAAAGTCATGCGTTTCCTGGTACTCTTTTCGACCATTGTGCCCATTAGCTTGCGCGTCAATCTTGACATGGGCAAGAGTGCCTATTCAAGATTCATTCAGAGCGACCCTGGGATCCCGGGCGCTGTTGTACGAACCAGCACCATTCCCGAAGATTTAGGCCGCATTGAATACTTGTTGAGCGACAAGACCGGCACCCTGACCCAAAACGACATGGAGATGAAAAAGGTGCATGTTGGTACAGTGTCCTACGCCAACGAGGCCATGGACGAAGTGAAATCCTACGTGCGGCAGGGGTTCCACATTCAACCCACGACGGACCCGTCATCGCAGACGATGCTCGTCACCCCCTCATCAACCTTTTCCACAACTGTCAATGTCGGTGCCACGCGCACGAGGCGAGAAATCGGTGCTCGTGTGCGAGACGTCGTCCTCGCGTTGGCCTTGTGCCACAACGTCACCCCCACAACCGATACTGAGGATGGAAAGGAGGTCACCTCCTACCAGGCATCGTCCCCCGATGAAATTGCGATTGTGAAATGGACCGAGGCGGTTGGCCTGAAGCTATCAAGCCGAGACCGAAGAAGCATGACGCTCGAGTCTACGGAAACGGGCCGCCCAGTGGTTCGTGTCCGTATTCTAGAGACGTTCCCTTTCACATCGGACAGCAAGCGAATGGGCATCATTGTGCATTTCCACGAGGACACCCAGGTCACCAATCCGAGCTTGAGCGCAGGTGAGATTTGGTTCTACCAGAAAGGCGCAGATACAGTCATGGGCACCATTGTTGCCGCCAATGACTGGCTCGACGAAGAAACTGCCAACATGGCCCGCGAAGGTCTACGGACGCTCGTCGTCGGCCGCAAGAAGCTGTCCTACCAGCAGTATCATGAATTCTCAACCAAGCACCAAGAAGCATCGTGGTCCATTGCCAGCCGTGAGACTGGTATGCAGCGGGTCGTCTCCCACTATCTGGAGAACGACCTCGAGCTCCTCGGCGTGACCGGCGTGGAAGACAAGCTTCAAAAGGACGTTAAGCCATCTCTGGAGCTTCTTCGCAATGCGGGCATCAAGATTTGGATGCTGACGGGCGACAAGGTCGAAACAGCCCGCTGTGTAGCCGTCAGCTCCAAGCTCGTGGCTCGCGGTCAATACATATACACAGTTGCCAGGCTCAAGCGACCCGACGCAGCGCAAGAGCACCTCGACTTCCTCCGCAGCAAAACCGACGCGTGCCTTCTCATCGACGGCGAAAGCCTGCAGCTTCTCCTGACCCATTTTCGCATTGAGTTCATCTCTATCGCCGTCCAGCTCCCCACTGTTGTTGCATGCCGATGCTCGCCCACCCAGAAAGCCGAGGTTGCCAAGCTCATCAAGGAGTACACCAAGAAGCGAGTATGCTGCATCGGCGATGGCGGCAATGACGTGTCCATGATTCAAGCCGCCGATGTGGGCGTCGGAATTGTGGGCAAAGAAGGTCGCCAAGCCAGTTTGGCCGCCGATTTCTCCATTGAGCAGTTCTACCACCTGGTCAAGCTACTCGTGTGGCACGGCCGGAATAGCTACAAGCGGAGTGCCAAGTTGGCGCAGTTCGTCATTCACCGTGGCTTGATCATTGCGGTGTGCCAGACCATGTATAGTATCGCCATTGAGTTTGAGCCCGAGGGCTTATACAAGGCACGCTTGATGCACCCTTCCCTTGATAAAACTTTTGAACAGTGAAGAGAGACTAATGATTCATCCACAACAGGACTGGCTCCTCGTTGGATACGCCACCATTTACACTGCCGCACCAGTACTGTCTCTCGTTTTGGACAAGGACGTCGACGAGAACCTGGCCAATCTATATCCCGAGCTGTACAAGGAACTCACAGAAGGCCGGTCGCTGTCATACCGCACATTTTTCGTCTGGGTTCTCGTGTCCATCTACCAAGGAGGCATGATCCAGGGTCTGTCGCAGGTTCTCACCCAAGTAGAGGGCAACAGGATGGTGGCCGTGAGCTACACCGTACTGGTGCTCAACGAGCTCATCATGGTGGCCATCGAGATCACGACGTGGCATCCTGTCATGATTCTCAGCATCCTAGGGACGTTCCTGGTGTATCTGGGGTCCATGCCGTTCCTAGGGGAGTATTTCGACTTGAAATTTGTCATCACCTGGTATGCACATCCCCCCCCCCCCCTTCCCGCATTCTCCACTCGGCCCCGTTGTATTTCTTCTAACAATCCACCAGGGGCTTTGTGTGGCGCGTTTTCGCCATTGGAGCCGTCTCTTTAATTCCACCGTATGCCGGCAAATTAATCAGAAGGGCCATCAAGCCACCGTCTTATAGAAAAGTGCAGAACATGTAGAAGACGGGTGACATGGGCGTTTTTTGTGGCAAAATTTACAATTGCATAGCTAGGTGTATGGGAGCTTGTTGCTAGATGGAATGACAAACGATGTACTTTTATTTTCTTGTCACGTCGTTTCCAAGACTGCAAGCATGTGTCCTACAGCTTCAAAACCAGCCAGTCGTTGGCCAAGGACGGATCCCTCCTTTGCAACTGTCCTGCTACGCCATCGATGGGCCCCTGGGTAAGAGTGCCGCCGATCCACATCTTCTCTCCGGCGTAGTGGGCGACGAAGCCATCTGGGCCGGACACCATGAAGAGGTTCTTGCCGGGGCGACCGTCGGAGCCGTCGCACTGGCACTGGCATTGGGCGCGGGGCCCTTCAAACTCGGAGGCTCGCGTGTGAAGAAGCTGGTCGTGGAATGGACATCCCTTGCCGTCCAGAGCAGGAGATTGCTCCCCTTGTCTCCTCCCCAAAGCACTCCGTACATCCTCGCGTGTGAAATGGGTGCGTTCCTCGTCCACGGCAAGTCGTATGTGCAGCCTTTCGCCATATCTGGCCTTCAAACGCATCAGCTCCCTCGCCACGGCGCTCGGATTCCCCAAATCAGCGTCCACCTCCGTCAGCACGGCGGGAGTTTGCGTGGTCCAAAGCTTCTTTTTCCACCAGGGCTGCCGTGGCGGCGGCGGCGGCTGCGTGATGCCAGCACCCTGGGCCTCCTCCCGCTTCCTCACGGCCCATAGCAGCTTCACCCGGGAGGAGTCGTCCCTCTCGAGCACGGCCCTGGCCACCTGCATGCCGGGGACGACGCCCGTGCCACCCGCGAGGAAGACGACGTTCCTGCACGCGCCCAGTCGGCTCAGGACGTCGAACCCGCGATGCGGACCGCGCAGGTACACGTCCCGTCCTGGGCCTAGACGACGCAGGTAGTTCGACATTTCGCCCCCGTCGACAGCCCTGACGTAGAACCGCAGTTTGCCATCGCGCGGGTCCTCGCCGTCCTGTGGCGGAAGCGGCGTGTAGTGCCGCGCGATCTGGACCTCGGGCTGCTTGAACTCGACGGACCAGAGGGGGTATTTCCACGCGGTTGATTGGGGCAGTAGGTAACAGGGCGGCGAGGGGCCGTGCTGGCGAGGGGAGATGGTGAAGAGGACGGATGAGGGGGAGACGGAGTCCCGGGCTGTGATGGTGTAAGGGACGAAGGTGGTTTCGTTGAGGGTAGAAGAGGATTTACTCGACGGGGTGAGAAGATATGTGGCGCTGCCGAGAATGGCGACGGCGATGAATATGGTGGGGAGGGGGAGCGCGCGGGCCTGCTTGCGATGGAGACCGTTGCTACTGCCGTGGGAGGTGCGCGTGAATGTTTTGTGAGTGCGTATTCGAGGTGCTCGCGTGGTGTGTCTTGCGCGGATGGCGAATGTGCGCAGGGGTGGTGCTGCCATTTTCAACGGGAGAAGGGGGGGGGGGGGACGCCGGCTGTGGGAAACTAGTTGCTGGACCGAAGATCTACTCCGTACTTATCGAGGATACACAGCTGCCGGCGTTGGGATGGATGCTGCCGGGTGATTGCAGTTGCTGAATGAAATGACGCCGTCTAGGAAAAGGTGGTCGCGATACCTTCGCGAGGTCACGTGGGGCCAATGCTGAAGAACTTGGACGCACGGCAACTTTTTCTTCACCTCTGTCCTGTTGCAGCAAGGCATGACAGTTTTATTCGAGCAATGTTCGCTGGTCTAGTCTGTTGTAGGTGGTAGTTGGTACATCTTTGTATGTGTACACTTTGGTAAATTCAACCCAAAGCATGTGACAAGTCAGCAACAAGTATGCGATATCAGATCCTCAATATCCTCCTCTTCGAATCGATCCCCCCCCTAAACCTGTCCTCCACGACCCTCCCCCTCACGACAGTCTCATTGACCAAGCCCTCCACATGCTTCGGCTCAACCCTTCCGTACCAAATGCCACATCCGGCCAAGGCATGCTCCTCCCCCCCGGGGCCCTCATGCCCAGGCGGTATATACACAATCACGTTGCCGGCAAACTTGTGCCCACCAATATGACTGATGAGTCCAACTCTGGCAACCTTGTTGCCCTCCACGTCCCCTTCTATTTCCCGCGCCGCCTCATCTCCAAGATGGACTGGCACAGCTCCCCTTGCGACCTCGAAGCCCACGTCGCCCAGCTTTTCCTCAAACTCGACTCTCAGCAAGGGCCCGAAGATGCCGCACCGAGCATCCCGGCCGCCGTGGCCGCAAATAAGCACCAGCACGTCCCTGACATCCTGCACGCCCAGCAACAGGTTCCGGTAGGCGTCTTTCCGCGTGAGTCTATCCCTGTGAATCGGTGACAATCCCTCGTGCGCGGAGTGCAGCTTCTCAGGCAGCAGGTATCCCTTCGCGAGGGCCTGCACGCTATCAAAGGATACGCGAGGCAGGAAAGGGACGTACTTGAAGCTGGGGAGGAGATAGGCGGATGTGGATTGGACTTTTTCTGCCCGGGGTGGTGGCGTGGAGCTGGGAAACGAGGAGTTGAGGATGGATACGTTGTGGAAGGGCTTGAACAGCGTTAGCAAATTTCATTCCATGGAACGATAGGACCCATACCTCTTCCTGATGGCTAGTCTCTAATAATGATAACTCACATCACTGTACACCCCCCCTCGACCAAGTAATTCCTTCAAATCCGCCGCCAAATTGTCCCCTCCGCTCTCGTCCTCGATCTTCGACGCCCAGTCGTCTTGCCCCGTACAAACGAGCACTTGCTCGGCATAGCCGGATATGACGCCATTCAGAGGAGCTTCGTGATCGATTCCCAGTCCCTCTGGCATCACTGGTGTTTCCGCACAGCCACATGTTGGCGAGGGACACGACGGGACCGTAGGAAACGGAGGCTGCTGCCGCGTCGTGGTGGCATAGCGGCGTGATAGAGAGACGCAGCTTGGGAATCGGCGCCGTACGCGCAACGATGAGCGCAAAGCTATAGGTGTTGACATGGTGGGTTTCGATGTGACGGGAAGAAGGAGTCCAAAAGGGGACGCGACAACGAATTACAATTACACAATGTATAAGTGGCAGTCGTCAAGTCGTCAGCATCTGGTCAGCTCGGACTAGGAGCTTGCTAGAGAGAGTCGGAGAGGTCATTCCCCGCCGTCGATGAACGTCGCTCCACCGCTTCTGCTTGATCGCTGGGAGCGGGAGCGGCCAACCACGTAGCACAAAGGATACAGACCAGAGTGTGTGCTTTTTTAATTGAATTTCCTTCCATCTCCTTCACCAAAGATTATTGGCAACACGTTGTTGTTCAACCATGAGCGAGTCCTGTTCTGGTTGCAGCGCTCGTGTTGGACTACTAATTTCGCTAATTCCTGGCCCTGAGCCACATGATCCATCCCTCTCCATCTACGGTGCAAAATCCAAGCGCTTGTGACGTTCGCTGTGTCCCATTTATACAATTTGTGTCCGAAAAAATACAAGTCGCCATGCCATACAGAAGAATCCTACATGAACAATGCGTTATGCCAAAATGACAAGCCGTCTCCTGCTCCAACGCTCCATGTTTACTTCCTGTCGCAGTATCCCGGCGCCTGAGGCTCCGCATTCGCCCAGCTCATAATGGTCAGACTGGTTGCGTATGCCATGGCAAAGACACCGAATATGCACAGTACAATGTCCGAGACTTTCCATAACCTGCTGCGCGCAACCGCTCTGTAGTGTAACAGGGGCTGAGTAGTATGACAGTCAGTATTGTAGATTCCGGACACACTCACACATACAAAATACTCGTGAGAAAAGGGTGCCATCAAACTTACGGGATAGATGTACACCAATGGAATGCAGGCAAAGTTGCCAACCAGAGCGACAAACTTGTCAAGATGATCTGCGCCGCCCCATGCAATAGAGGAACAAAGCATGACCATGAAGAAGCGGAAAATATTCTTCTTCCACTTGATCCACGGGTTATACTTGCCGCTGCGGGTGAATAGCTCGGTCTCAATGATACGGATGGCGGGGAAGATTTGGAGCGGGGTCGATAGTAGAATAGCGCAAGAGTAGAGCAGCTGTACACCGTTGACGAACTTGTCGTCCTGGGGCAGGTTGAGAAGCACGACCGTCTCGGTCTTGGATCCGTAGGCAGCGTATGAGATGGCGCCCATGACGATGAACAGAACAGTAATGATGATCATGACGAGGAATAGAACTCGAGGAAACTTTGTGGGGTGCTTCATCGATTCCTGGATGGGGATGATGAGGCCAATGCCCTCAAAGGTGAAGATGGCGGTGCCGATGAACAAGGTCCAGTCCTTTTTGTTGAACATGATGATGTCGGCGAGTCCATTCGCGTTGAGCGTGATTACATCGTAGTAGAAAAGGTAGGCCAGTCCAATCATGATAAAGGCATCGGCAATGAGTGCGGTGAAGCCTAGTTTGCCAATGTCGCGGAGAAGAGAAAAGGGAAGGAATATGGCCGTTTGCATGAGAATGAGAAGGGGGATGCTGATAGACGACGTGCAGTTGGACACAGCTCGGATGAAAGCCTGCAAGTTCTGGGCCGTGAAGACTGTATACGCCGCCACGAAACCGATCTGGCTGATGACAATGGAGGAAAGGATCAGATTCCGCATCCATTTACCGTAGAGAATACCTCCCATGTCACCAAACGAGCCCTCGACCCTCAATCTCGTCGATACCAACAGGACGAAGCAGTAATAGCTGAGGACACTCACTCCCAAGAGCACAAGGTTGCTAAAGAGCATGCCGCCGTTGAGATAGGCACGAGGCAGGAACAAAACACCCGTGCCGACGAACGATTTCAGCAACAACAGCGCGGCATTCATCGGACTGTTCTGGCCACTACCGCCGCGGGGCTTTCTCTTTCGCTTCTTCTTGGATGGACCGAGGAGCGCGCTGCCCTCGGTTGGTTCGTCGTCCCCATCTTGGCGATCCTCACCCGAGTCCCATATCTCATTGGGCCCCAGATTCTCGTCGTCTTCCTCCAGCTCCTCGCCGGCGAAGTGTCCGTAAATGGTGAGGAACTCGAGAAAACTCGAGGTAAACAGCCTCGGCTGGTCGTGACTTCCAGGGGAGTTGAAGCCATTGCCGCCTTGTTCGACATGCTGACCACTGGGGCTGAATGCCTGCCTTCTGAGATGATCTCGTCTGAATCCACCAGGCACCTTGATCGAATTGATGTCCATGACTTCTTCCTCTGGCTCGGGTCGCATATCGTCGTAGCTTTTACTTCTATTAAGCTTGTTCTTGGCTTCCGCCTGTTCAGTCCACTTATATATCCCGCGCGTGACATCGCCGCCCTGCAGTTGCAAGCTGGAAAATTCCTCGTCATTGGAACTGGTGGTGCCCATTTCCAAAGGCTGCTTGCCTTTGAAAGTGCCAATCATGGATGATTGTTCCGAGACAACATTCTCGGCTTCATTGGGCTGCACCAAGTGCCGCTTGACAATTTCGGGGTCTTCGTACGGACCACTTGCGCTGCCAGGGCCGCCTAGACCAAACCGTGATCGCGAGTCAAAGGAGCCATACTGCGTGGGAGTAGCGGACCGGGCGGGGATCGCGGGTGACTGAGATCGTGGAGGTGTGCCGACTGGAGCGGCTGGCGTGCCATGGCGAGGCGGCGATTGTCCCAAGGAGTTAGACAACGCAGCAGCTAGTGCTGATACGCCGGGTCCTTGGGTATAGCTTCCTCCAAGGAAAGGAGCTTCGCAAGACTGAGAGGTTTCAGCTCCCGGGGCCGGACAGCCACCCCGAAGGGGCGACGTTCCAAGAACCGGCTCCGCAAGACGCGCTGTCACCTCTCCACGAGGCAGTGAGGATGAAAACGGGCGAGGCTGCCCGGGCTGAGGTGATGACGACCTCGGCCCAGGACCGGGACTGAATGTGTCTTTGGGCGAAGACATGGTCTTCGTACCGAGTTTCGATTTGAGTGAGAGATTTGATTGGCGATGATAAGGACGGGGATCGACGTCGGAAATGGTTTGTGGGCTTCTCTATTGCATATCTTTCGAGTTAGTCTACGCTTTGCTTTGCCGACATCAGAGCTTGAAGCTGTGCAATGTCGCCAACGGCCGCTTGCTTGCTAGCTAGCACCCGTGGGTGGCTTGGAGCAATCACGAGGGACTAGAAGGCGCACAGGATTGCCGCAGAGAGGTAATCAGAGAAGTGATGGCGTGTTCTTAAAATGAAGAGATCGGTAATGAAGCCGTCGAGGTGGCCGCGGCTTGTTGCTGGCCTCAGCTGACCTCTGTCAATTGAGCGTCCCGTCGACGAGTGTGAAAGTCTGCGGGCGTGTGTGTGGTTGTGGCAGAAGATGGGACTGTCGACGTTCTTTTGGGGAAAAGCGTTAGCCCCTTGCTGATCCTGTCTGGGTAGGATGGGTAGGATGGAGGCGCCCACGACCCGCTGTAAGCCGAGTCCTTCCCCCACAGGGCCACAGCTCACCCACCAGACTGACTCGCCGCGGATCCCCAGTCCCAGTAAAACCCTTCAGCATGCCATGCCCTGACCTGACAGTATTATCAGGGGACCATTGATCCGCTCAAACTGCTCGACTTAGTGCTAGGGCATGAACAAATCGCCTTGCCAAAATGAGAATAAAATTATAAGAATAACAAAAAAAAAGGATGCCTGTCATACTGTTGCAGATGCTAAGCGACAACATGTCTCGGAGAGAGCAAGGCCAAAACGATTCCACGGCCAAGGAGCGTCTGGTCTGCAGAAAGTCGTTGTGTTGTGGACGCGGTGACAAACGTGACAAACCCACCACCCGTCGGTTTTATTATTAGCATGCATCATGATGACACCGCAACAATCTCATATGCGAATTCCATCTGACACGGGCAACCAACCTGGTGCGACTCGCCACGTAGACTCTGATCCCGTCTCGGTCCTGTCAGATCACATTCAAACGTCGCACAACAATAACGTTGCTGCAATTTTGTGATTGACGAAGCCGCTGTTGCCAGCAGTCTCCGAAGCGCAAATGACAATGTAACTTTCTTATCTGCTGCCGACCAAGACAAGTCTGGCCTGTGACGACGGCCCGTACCAGATTGCAACGTCCATCAGACGCGTCCTTCGCCCATCACGGCACAGAAGAGAAGACAAAACGACAACGATGCGGAACACTATAGAACACCCAATCACATCCAGTGCCACCACCACCACCACCACCACCCACCAATCACCAGCCATGTGGATGGTGAAGCGCCATCCCGCACGCCAGCTTATCACAGTGCTCTGATCGACTTGAACACGCCGGGAAGTCGCCACGACTTATTTTGAACAAGGTAAGTAGAACGAACCATTGTTTCAACTGAAGCTTGTTTTCGGGAGCAGACCTCGTGTGACGAGGCTGCGGGCCGTTCGAGCTTGACCGCCCCCGCCTCGATGAGGCTTGACGTGGGTGCGTGGGCTGGACATCTTGGCTCATGTCAGGCAAACAAACACGTTCTCCGCAATTGGATTGCCTTGAGCTTCATGACTCTTTTCGGTTCTGAAAGGTGGAAACAAATATCATCTGTCAAACTGCCGAGGCGTTTTATCTTTCTTTTTGCCAAGTCACGATCAGAGAGATCTGCGGCGCGAGCAAGGCATACCCATGCAACACGATTACCACCGCATCATTGTCTTGCGGCCATGAAGACATAGATATCTGCCCACCACGACACGAAAAACAAATCATCGTGAGACATATCCCCGGCTCACGAAGCCCACCTCGCCAGAGGACAAGGGCGACCCTTCTGGCGTCATGGAGGCCAGAAAGAGCTCCAAGCTGGGCTTGGTGTCTGGAGTGTACATCCCCGTTTGCTTGAACATTATGAGCATTCTCATGTTCTTGCGCTTTGGCCTGATTCTGGGTCAAGTAGGATTTGTGGGAATAGTTGGTATGTCTACTCGAGGTGCCGTCCCTATGCATGAAATGTACTAATCTGACCTAGGTTTGTTGGTCACGGCTTACTGCGTCGATCTTCTGACTACACTATCTCTGTCCGCAATAGCATCCAACGGCGAAGTAAAGGGGGGCGGTGCCTATTATCTGATCTCAAGATCTCTGGGCCCCGAATTCGGAGGCTCTATTGGGATCCTGTTCTTCTTGGCTCAGGCCCTCAACACTGCCATGAACATTGTCGGTCTGCTTGACTGCATCCGGCTCAACGTTGGAGCTGCATTTCCACAAGAATACTGGGAAATCTATGGCCTACAGACTGCAGCCCTGTTGCTCTGTACTGGCATGTGCCTACTGGGATCAGCTATGTTCTCCAAGGCTTCCAATTTACTTTTAGTCATTTTGACTGTGGCCGTAGTCAGTATCCCACTGTCTGCGCTCTTCAAGACACCATTCATTGATGAAGATGTCGGAATTATCTACACTGGCATCGACCTCAACACGCTTGCCAGGAACTTTTTGCCGAATTCAGATGACAAAGTGTATCTTGGACTAGCAACTTTCAGGGACTTGTTTGGGATTTTGTTTCCGTAAGTGAATCATGAGCGCTCCCCGGAGAGAGAGAGAGTGGCGCTTACCATCTTTTCTCAGAGCAACGTCCGGAATATTTGCTGGCGCCTCCATGTCTGGCGATCTCAAAAACCCAAGCAAGGCAATCCCAAAGGGCACACTTTGGGCCATGCTGACGACGTTTATCGTCTATTTTTTCGTGGCTCTATCAATGGCATGCACCATATCGCGCGACTCACTCCTTTCCAATGCGAATATCGTTTCTCTGACCAACCTTTCTGCCCCCCTAATATTGGCGGGAGAGTGTGCCGTGACGCTGTTCTCTGCTTTGATGGGCATCATTGGCTCTGCAAAGCTGTTCCAGGCTCTGGCTAAAGACAAGCTTCTTCCAGGACTGTCCATATTTGGTAGGGGAACCAAGAAGAATGATGAGCCGATTCTTGCGATTCTGCTCACCTATGCCATTGCCCAGGCAGCGCTCCTCGCCGACTTGAATCAAATTGCAACTTTCATCTCCATGGGATACCAGGTATGTATTTTGTGCACATGCATCATAATCATCTTCATGATCACGCAATACTAACCATGTAAGATGACGTTCTTTGTCATGAACCTGGCCTGCTTTTTGCTTAAAATCGGCTCGGCGCCCAACTTCCGGCCAAGCTTCACGTTCTTCACTTGGCAGACGGCATGCATCGGCAGCTTACTGTCCGCCGCGGCCATGTTCTTCATCGACGAGACGTATGCCGTGATTGCAATTTGTGTCCTCATCCTCATCTTCCTTTTTATCCATTATTTGTGTCCCCCGAAACGATGGGGTGATGTCTCCCAGAATCTGATCTATCACCAAGTTCGCAAATACTTACTGCGGCTGAAGCCAGAGCACATCAAGTTCTGGCGACCTCACATTATACTTCTCATCAACGATCCGCGACGCCAGACGAGGCTCATTCAGTTTTGCAACTCGATGAAGAAGGGATCCTTGTATATCTTGGGTCATGTCATCGTTACGGACGACTTTAACACGGGTGTCCACGAGGCGCGCCTTCAGCAGCAGGCCTGGACAAGATACATCTCGGAATTCTCAAGAATCAAGGCCTTTGTCCAATTGACCATGTCGCCATCAATCACATGGGGTGTGCGCAACCTGGTGTTGTCCGCCGGGCTTGGTGGCATGCGTCCGAACATTGCAATCATGGGCTTCTACAACATGGACGACCTCCGCAAATCCAAACCGTCTGTACTGATTCCCGAGGTTCCGGCATCGCCCGCTGCCAGAATGCGCCGTCGACCCCAGCAGGCAGACAGAGTCCCCTCCAAGCGGCGGCGCGGAGACACTTCTGCCAGACTTCTCGAAGGAGCACTTCCGACTGATGCCATCCGGAAAGAAGGCATGATATCGCCCACCGACTACATGGTCATCTTGGAAGACCTGGCCTTGAGGTACAGACTCAATGTTGCTGTAGCACTTGGGTTCGACAAACTTGAAACGCCGCGACACGACGAAGCCAATACCAAGACATACGTAGATCTGTGGCCTATTCAAATGTCTGCGGAAGTCTCTGCAGATGGTCAGAATGTGTTGACGACGAACTTCGATACATGTAAGTAGTACCCTTCTGCACCATATTCCCATCTTTCTCCCCTTCTTAGTGGCTAACGTCCGAAGACACACTCATTCTCCAACTGGGGCATATTTTGCACAGTGTGCGTGCCTGGAGAAATGTGTTCGCCATCCGCGTCATTGTCTTTGTCGAATATGAGCACGAGGTGGACGAAGAAAGCGCCCGTGTTAGAGTACTTCTGGAGAAACTTCGTATCGACGCTCATGTACTCGTCCTTTATCTAGCTGCTGGCGATCTCAATACATACGAGCTCATCGTTAATGGCAGGAGCAATGATTTTGACACTGAAATCATTGTTGCGGAAGCTCTCAAGGACGAAGAGTGGTGGGAAGATTTGCAAATGCTCCGCAGACAAGAGCAAGACCTCTCATCTAGTCAAGAGCTTACGCACCTGGCCCACATCTTGGACTCTTCTGGCGGCGTCGGTGGTGGCTATAATCCACACGAGCATGTTACCCAAGACCGCCGCCGACATAGTGTGGCAGAAGTGGCGGGAATGCCGAGAAAACCTGACATTGCCGCGCTTTCAAAACTAGGTGTCAGTATGGGAATCCATACAACGCATATCAATGATGGAGTTTTGCAAGAGCTGGGATCTGATACTGATCTCAACAGTGATCTAGAAGGGCCTTCCGAGGATGAAAGCTATCAAGCTGACACGATGGACCATTTCCCATCTGCCCACGACCCCAAGAATCCATCACAGCGCCCGTTGTTATACCATGCATCGGAACAAGGCGGTAGCATAGCCGGATCAAATAATAACAAAGCGGGAGAAGCTTCATCCGCAAGATCTGGGCGCGGAAGGTATACCAAGGTCACGGACAATAATAGTGCGGCTGTTCCCTCATACGGCACCATGTCAACGTCGCGGACATTCACGACCAGGCCAGAAGAATCACCACTCACTGTGCGTATACCAGAAATTGCTGAGATGGGAGCCAGCCTGCCGAGTCAAGTGGCGGAAGAACCGAGGAAAGATACCGAGTCCTTTCCAATACTCGAACCGCTCCAAGTTGCAGAGTTTCTCTCGGATAGCTCCAGACGAGCACGGTCGATGAGCCCCTCCAAAGGAGGCAGACCTGCACCTCGAGACGGCATCACCACGCCTCCCCGACCCAACTTTTCCAGACAATCCTCCGCAGCTCGATTTTCCAGCCGACCAGTCCCGGAAACCAAAATCACTACCGATGACGAAGCCTCCAAGATAGGCTTCGCGCCGTCTGCCCCCGACTCTCCCACCCCAAGAGTAGATCGACCAGCGTTTTCCCGACAGTCATCTCTAGCTAGATTTTCCAGTCGGCCTCTCCCAGAGACAAAGGTTAGCGACAAAGAAGGCTCAAGGACCATCACTTTTGCGAAACAGCCTGCGAGCCGGTCTTGTTCGCACTCTCGCCATTATTCTCGGCAAAATTCGCAGTTCTCGACGCAAGGCCAAGATGGAGTCAGCCAGATGATTCCTGAATGCATTGACCCCTCCAAGCATCATCATCATCATCTGAAGGACGACACGGACACAGAGTCTGGGTCAGCTTATTCGGGACACACCGTGGCCCTGTCGTTCAATGACCTGCCAAGTCGAGCACAACATCTGATCTTGAATGAGTTGATGCAGAAGTACTCCAAGGATACAGCCGTTGTACTGACAACACTGCCTACTCCGTCCGAAGGAACCAGCCTGGATGAAATCTCTACTATTCAGTATCTTGCTGATGTGGAGTTGCTGTGCAGTGGATTACCACCCACCCTGATGGTGCTGAGCAACAACATGACGGTCACTGTCAGTCTTTGAGCTGTGCATGTTCCCGATGCGCCTGTTCTGTAATTTTTATTCAATCTTCTTTTGTCATTTGAGCGCCATCATGAATGTGCAATGCAAAGCGTACGATGTCGGATTCACTACTCTTTGTCCCCATCCTTTTCGAGCGAGCGCAACACATGATCATCTTTGTGCGGTCTTTGTATTCATGTTTGCCAATTCACGCATACTGAACACTGCTCAGGACCCATACCTTCTGAACTGTTATTTAAAAAAGGTCACCGACGTTTTGTGTCATAGCACTCCGTCATCATGTGTCGGAAAGCCATGAAGCCTAGGAAGTGCGACACAGATTTGGCCATTTTCATTTCATTGCCCCAATTATGTTGCCGATAAGACGGTTCGATTCGCCACCACCTCGTCCCCCCGTCTGTCCAATCGAAGAGGCAATCTTACATATAATGTATGAGCCAACTAGCCCACACAGTCTTGGTCAGGATATTGTCAAAACAATGGGAGTGTACGGCCAAGAGAGACCGAGTTCGCGTACATCAAGTGTTTACTCTTCGAACGAGGAAAGCGATGACAGAAGCTCTAGCGGGCACGACCCCGAACACGCCGCAGAGTGTATCAAAGACTCTGATGCAAGTCTTTCCCGAAAGAATTCTGCAAATTCTCAGGATCCAGATGCTAGGAAAAGGGCCGCACAATGTGAATGGTGTTGTGCCCAACGACTCGAAGCGACCGGCTTGTGTCGCTACCACACTTTCGTATACGGGTGGGAGGCACAGCGAGAGCGTAAAAAGCAGGCGGAGAATCTAGCTAGACGGGAAAAAGGAAGGCCGGATGGTGACAAGCTTGCCCCAATATCAACTCCCTCTCGCTCGACCATCATCAAGATGTATTACGGCAAACTTGAAGTCGTTTCACGTAAGCGGAAGACTAACGAGAAGGGTTCCCATCATGACCCTGAGAAGCAAGAATGGGTTTGATCTTGTTTGGGATCTATCATGCATTGTAACTAGTTCTATGCCGCGTCTTGTTTCGTTCGTTTAAAGGATCTTCTTGACGCTCAATTCGCCCTTGTTTCCGCCGTCCAACTCAATATACCCGCCTGCTTCCAACTTCTTCTTCCACTTGTTACTCTCATGACGCCCCAGTATCATCGTCATTCGCAGAATCGTGCCATTGCTTGACTCATGCTCCTGCTGCTCTGCAGCCACAGGGGTAAACGTCCATCGGCCAAAGGCCCAGTTCAGGATGTACCGACCACCGGGGTTGTCCTCGGGCTGAGGGACGTCCACATCCGAGTTCTTGGGAGTAGAGGACAGCGTAGCAACGGCCTTGATGCGGTAAGCTTCATCTTTGGGCGCGGCCCGAAGAAACATGATGAGTTTGTCGGTGGAAACAGCCGACGTGGCGGGGGTGTCGGCTTTCAGCTCGATGGAGAGCACCTCGACCTCGCTCTGGTGGTCGCGTCCGTCGTGTCCGTGTCCGTTGCCGCCGCCTGAACGATGTTGATCATCATCATCATCATCATTATCAGCGACATCCGCATCTGTCAACTGCCTCGCCAGCCCGCCATCCACACCAAACACCAGGTCCACATCGACCCAGCCCTTTGTGCTCTTGACCTTGGCCACGTCGACATCCAAATCACCAACCCTGTCCATACACTCTTCATACCGATCCTCGCCGGCGCCCTCCCACTTGTTGAACACAACCAGGTCCGTGTACCGCGCCTGGATCCTGGCCGTGTAGCTCGTGTCCTCGTACCCCTGCCAGTTCTCCACGTCAACCACGCTGACGACCCCGTCGAGCAAGTAGCGGCCCGTGTCGCGCGCCAAGCGCTTCACTTCGAGCGCCAGCGTCGCGGGAAACGCGGAGCCGCTCGTCTCAATGACGATCCGGTCGGGCGCGGCCGTCCCCCCGAGCAGCTCCTCGAGAGCAGGTCCCAGCTGTCCGACGAGGTTGCAGCAGATGCACCCGTTTAGCATCTCCTGCACGCCGGAAATGGCGGACGAGGACGCGAGCTGCGAATCGACGGCCAAGTCACCGAATTCATTCTTCAGCAGCGCGAGTCGATATCGCGGGTTCTTCTGGCGCAGTTGCGGGATGAGGTTGAGAATGAGTGTGGTTTTCCCCGAACCCAAGAAGCCGGTGATGATGGTGATGGGGGTCGGAGCCATCTCGGTGGACGGGACGCAAAGCGCGAGCTCGAAAAAGCGCGAGCTCGAAATAGGACGGATTTTGTTTCTATTCCTTCTTCTGGCGTGGACAATAAAAGATCAAAAGGACCTGACCTGCCACCCCCCCCCCCCCAAAAAAAAAATCCCATCCAAGACATCAGTGCTCACGAACGGAACGTTGAGCTTGGGCGGCTTATCTTATCGCGAGGCTCCCATGATGGCGAAACGGGGGGTGGGACGCTGGAGCGCTGTGCGTTTGGCGCTACCGAGACCCCCGCGCCTCTGCCAGAAGAAGAATACAAGTTCGAGCGCGTCGGAACGTTACTGCATGGGTTTGACGTCATTTTCAGCGTCAACAGCTCCTGCGCCGTCCGACGAAAACGTTTTTCAGGTCAAGAGACACTGCCACCTTCATTGACCCATTGTCTCGAGACCTTCGTCTAAGCTCTGCTGGGCTTTTTTCTTCCTCTGGCAACTAACTCGACTTGAACATACGGAGTAGAAATTATCGTCAAACCTCCTACGAAGCATCACACCACATTCTGTCGCCAAACTGCAAAAAAAAAAAAAAAATGACTACCGGAGAGACCACCCATGATGATGCTCCTGCCCAGAACACCTTCAAGGATCAACTGGACAAGGCAGCGATAGAGCAGCGAGAACGAGAACAATCTTCGAAACCGAATCCCATTGTGGAAAAGAGTATGCCACCCCGTCGCGTTTCTACTGGCCCTGTCATACAGGAGATGGCGTTCTTCTAGTCGGCATCAACTGATCTTGCCAGTCACCGAATTTATTCCTGCCGCATCCAAGGTGCTTGGCCCCAAGGAGCATCGCAAGCAAGAGGCGCACCCGCCTGGTCCACCAGAGCGGCCAGATCACGATCCCAGCATCGAAACGTTTGTGCGGGATCAGCACAAAAGTATGCCGCACGGAATCGAGGGGGACTTGACTTCCGTTGATCGAGAGTGATGCGAAATGGGCCGGCTGATCTGGGTAGCATGAACTCCTACTACTTACCTTACATATCAAGGAGTACGCATCGAAGATGAAATAGATACCATTGAGTTCACGCATTTTGCAAACACGAGCACGGCCATAGTGTGCCTGCCTCGCGGCGATCAATGCTCATACTGACTCGAAGTTTAAAATCATAGTCACACACATGTCATTTCTATAGCTCAACATCATTCCATCAATGAGATATCCCCCCTTCTTGGCATTGTTCCGCCTACAGGCATCGTCCGAAGACAATCTGGCGGAAAATTTCCTATATCCAAGGGTTTTCCTCTTCTGAGCGATTCCCCAAATTGGGAAAGGCAACGCGACACCGTGGGAAAAAAAAAGGGTGAAGGTCGTGGCAGCTCAGTTGGCTTTTTGATGAAGAAGAAAAGAGGAAGAAGAGAGGAAAGAGAATTTGGGCGGCGCGGTGCATAAATAAAGGACCAGGAAGTGGATATGTGGGCGCTAATCCTGTTCGGGGTGCATGAGTAAGCAGGCTTTTTTTCAGGCAAGGTGAGCATGATCTCGCTGCGGACTCTTTATCGATTATGAAGAAAAAAAAACAAAAAGGGTGACATGACAGCAAAAAGCGCACGTCAAGAATTTTATCGCATCGTCTCGCTCATGGCTTCCGTAATCCTTTATCCAACAATTCTTGTGCCACTTCTGCTATAAGTCCCTCGTTCGGAAACTGTTTCTTCTTACCAGCGACTGTGCCCTGCGCATCAAGCACTCTCAAGAGATCTGCTAGCTCTCCGTCCAGACTCGTTCCAAACACTAGGTGGCCCAGAGCGGAGAGCATGCCCTGCAGGGCTTCTATCGACTTGTCCTCTTGGCTGATGGCCTCTAAAAGGGCTGCTGCTAGTTCTGCTTCGTCTTCTTCGGGGAGGCTCGACTTGGCATCGTCCATCCTCGCTCGACGATTGGCCAGGGCAATGTTGAACAAAAGCGACGACGAGGCCACTCGCACATTGTTGTGGGCATCATCTAGGAAGCTCGTTGATACCAGTCGAACCAACGCTGTCCGCAGGGCCGTATCGGACAAAATTTGATGCTCGAACAACGGTGATGAAAACATGTTGCATGCCATCTGTACTGTTACCAGGCGCAGGGCATATGGGCATGCCTCTTGTGCATTGACAAATTCTAGAATCGTGCTGATTGTCCTGTGATGCGGCTCCTCTGCGTAGTAGGCACTCACCCGCGGGTCGGCCAGAGCACATCGGAGCAGGTCCACCACGGCAAACGAAACGTCAGTGGCCAACGTTGCGACTGATTCTTGCACATAACTGGAGAGTTCTCCGAGATGGGGGAGAACAGCATCTTGTGCGCCGACGTTCGCCCTAGCCACGAGGAACTCTTTGAGCATATTAATTGGAAGGCTGCTGGCGACTTCGCTGCCCATCCTAACGTCGAGCTTTGCCAACGGGGGGAGCTTGTGATAGATGACGGGTTTGACATTGGCATCTTTGAAGCTGGGTAATCGTAAGTTGTCGTGCGGGTGACTTGGGTGACCCATTTGCGCGAGAAGTAGCACGTTTCCTCGCAAAGCAGCTGGATCTGCTCCGCTCCACCTGTTCTCCTCTTTGCCTCGCAGCAGGGTGACAAAGGTCGGTGTCGCTCGGATGGAGAAGCTCTGTGAGATTTCTTCCGTGGAAGGCTGGGAAGTATCGATCTTGATGAACGTGACTTTTGTGCCATATTCCTCGGCAAGCTGGTCGTAGATTGGGTACATGAGCTTGCAGGGCGGACAGGTCGCCGACGTGAAGAAAATGACGGCACCTGAATTCTTGGCACTTTCCAGTATCTTTAAAAGCTCATCTGATGTCGAGACCGTCACGACGCCCTGCATCCTGGCTCCTTTGGTTGGCGTTTGAGCGCTCTGCTCCAGGCCGAGAATCGACCCGTTGGACCGGCCTGCGTTGACTCCTTGGGTGAGCTGGGGCAGTAGCATGCGTCCCATGGGCGAATCCAACACTGCTTGAGGCATGCTGACGATGTGGCTTGGTATTCCCTTGCCAACGAGGAACTTTGCAAAGGAATCACTAAAGTTGTTACAATTGTGGCAGAAGAGGTCGTAGGCCTGTTGTTCGGTAATTAGCCCTCATGATGAGTTGGTGACCAGCAGACCGAGATGAGGCGCCCGCTTACCTCGAGCGTGAAGATTGGTCGAAGAGAGTCAAGGTATTCCTCGATGATGTCCATGGGCAAGTTGGTCGTTCCGAGATGCAGCTTCTCCATGGGCTGGCCAAGGTGCGACGACCCCGGAGCGATGGCGATGATGCCTCCGTCGTAGACGTATTCTCGTCTATTCAATTGGATTGAGGTGTGATAGATGGCATCTAGGTGGAAGCCCAATAGGCCCGTGGACAATTGCCGAGCGAGTCCACGGGACAGGTCGTAGACCAGCAAGTGTACATCCATGATGATTGCGTTTGGGTTGGTATGCTTTGGGTTGTGCACTCTGGAATTTGCAACTGACTCACTGCTCCCGAAAAGAGACGACAGGAAAACGATGGAGGTTCAGAATTTATCTGCAGTTGTCAGAAAAGCTGGCTTAATGTCAAGGAAATGGCCGGTGGCAAGTTATGATGGAGGCTCGTGGTGCAGGCAAGGCAACACTGGACTACGTGAGCGTGAGCGTAAGCGAAGCTTCTGGACCTGTTGACGTCTTGTTGGCGCTGTTTTCTGGTGCTGGAAACCAACCCTCCACATTCGCATCGTCTACTGCCGCAACACAGCTGCCCTTCGCACAGCTCATCACAGGATGATCTCATCATCAAGGAATTTTTGCGTCGTGCTGACTTTGGCGAACACTTAAGACGACCACTTTGGCGAGCATCATTCACCTGGGGCTGTGAAATGTCAGAGAAGAGTCACTGTTGAAATAGATGGGAATACGACACAATTTGGCTTTGGCACGCCGTGATCCTTTCCATCCTCCACACATGCACGGCTACTTGACCAACGATAAGATTCCCGGGGCAATCGAAACCCCAGTCAAATTTGTGTTTTCCTCCAAGGCGGTCTACAGGAACTTTGTGAGCACGGCGGATGAGGTTCATGGAGGCTTCCTGGATGCCGTTGGTTATCTCCTCAATTCTGGTGTCAAGGTGCACATCCAAGGCTGGCACTGTGACTGTGAAGGATGTCTTTGTCGGGGATGAGGAGCTGGGAGAGGGCGATGGCAGGTTGTAAAGTCTGTGGCACTATGAGAGCCAGCAGTGAGGAAGAAAATGTCGTGAAAATTAGATTTATTTTTTTGTAAGTAGCCTCGCTGCTCCTCGGAGTGGCCGTGGGGGGGGTGAGTAGGGGGGTGAGTAGGGGGTTTACAGCGTTACAGCAAATCTCAGGTCTCAGGGCAATCGCTCAGCTTCTGCATGCCCCCCAGCCAGTAGTCGGCTGCGCCTCTTTTTTCGTGGCTCCTGCCATGCTAATTCGTCCACAAGTGGTGCAGCGCCGCCACCTTGCCCATTGCCATCCCGCATCTGTCTGCAAAATCGTCTCCTATTATCATCCCGGTCCTTTCGATCCTTTTCTTCTTCCCCCCTCTTTCAGATCCCTTCACTTCATCCGGTTTTCTTTGAAAAGGAAAGGCGCAACAACTCACATGGGGCTTCCATAGGCATCGCTCGTTTCACTCCTTCTTTACCTATCTTTCCCACCTGGCTCAGACGGGCGGGATTGACATCCCCTTTTCTTTGGCTTCCCTTTCGTTGCGCCATCTAGCATGCGAAAACAGTCGGTCTCGCTACCGACCAAACAAGTAGTCTACGACCCCCACGAGAAACCCGATCGATACGGAGACAACCCCCCTCGGGTTGCATTTTCGAAAATGAAGGAACAGTGGATGTCGCAGTCGCAAAAGACACGTTGGGTCAAGACGGCCGCCATCGCGTTCACCGTCTGCCTTTTGTTCTACTGGCTCTCACCACGTGGCGTTGACGTCTATAATGAGGTTTCTCACAATGCACCTAGCACGACCAGTGGCAACAGTGGCAACAAGCTGGATGTTGGAAGCGGACAAGTTGTCGTCGATTCACCGACTGGAACCGCCAAGTGCACCAAGTCATACTCGAAGAACAAGCCGCTCGTCCAGTATGTCCTCATGATTGATGCGGGTAGTACGGGCTCTCGCATTCACGTCTACAAATTCAACAACTGCGGCCCCGTCCCCGAACTGGAGAAGGAAGAGTTTGAGATGACCAAGAAGGAGGTCGGCGGACTGAGCAAGTATGCCGATGACCCCATCGCGGCCGCCAAGACGCTGGATTCCCTCATGGCCGTTGCCGTGAAGCACGTCCCCGAGAATCTCAAAGGATGCAGCCCCGTTGCTGTCAAGGCCACCGCCGGCCTGCGCAAGATTGGTCCCGAAAAGTCCGAGGCCATCCTCAAGCAGGTCCGCGAACATCTTGAAAGAGACTACCCGTTCCCCGTCGTTTCCAACGACAAGGGTGGCGTCGCCGTCATGGATGGTGCCGATGAAGGTGTCTACGCCTGGATCACAACCAACTATCTGCTGGGCAAGATTGGTGGCCCCGATAAGAGCGAGACGGCCGCTGTTTTCGATCTTGGCGGTGGCTCGACTCAGATTGTCTTCCAGCCTACCTTTAAGGAGGCCAAGGATGGAGGCATGCCCGAGAAACTTGCCGAGGGCGACCACAAGTTTGCGCTTGATTTTGGCGGCCAGAAATTCGAACTGTACCAGCACTCTCACCTTGGCTACGGGTTGATGGAAGGCCGAAACGCCATCCATCGACTCCTGGTCAACGACATGGCCAAATCCAAGAGCACAGACAAGTCTTGGGAGTCCAAGCCAATTGTCCATCCATGTATCACGCCTGGCCGTACCCGTGAAATCGAGGTCGAGTTCTCCAAGGACGCCAAGAAGACGTACAACTTCACGGGCCCTGCCGAGCCCTCTGCTTCACACGCCTCACAGTGCCGAAGCCTCGCCGAGAGAATCTTGGAAAAGGACAAGGATTGCAAGCTTGCGCCTTGCTCATTCAATGGCGTCCATCAACCCTCGCTTGCCAAGACATTTGCCAAGGAAGATGTTTACATCTTTTCATACTTTTACGACCGTACCCATCCCCTGGGTATGCCCGATTCCTTCACCATTCGTGAGCTGCACGATCTGGCTCAGACCGTCTGCAAGGGCGAATCCGGTTGGGGTACATTTGACAGCATTCCCGGTGCTTTGGAGGAGCTCAAGGGTCGCGAGCAGTACTGCTTGGACCTCAACTTCATGACTGTGCTCCTCCACCACGGTTATGACATGCCTATTGACCGAGAGGTCAAGATTGCCAAGAAGATCAAGGGCAACGAGCTGGGCTGGTGCTTGGGTGCTAGGTATGCATAGGCTCCCCCTCCTCCGCCGGGCGTACCATGATTGCTAACTTTTGAACTATAGTCTGCCACTCTTGGAAGCTGGCTCCGGCTGGTCGTGCAAGGTGAAGCAAATCTCATAGAAAGAGCTACGGCTCACACGGCGTTGATAAAGAATGTTTTTTCCATGTTGCCTACTTTTTTTTTTCCACTGCGTAATATCTAAGTAGAGGCTGCGAAGAAGCGAGTGTACGACGTTTATGTAAAAACAAGAGGGGTAATGTTCAGACGTATGGAACTGGGATCCGCGCCAAGCGAGAACCCCAATGAGGGCTGTGCATGCACCAAAGTTACGAGCTAGTCGAGCAAGGCAAGGCTATCAGCGAGTCACAGGCATAACTCAACTTTGATTTGAACTCGGAGAGGCGAATGCCGGCAAGACGTTAGATTGGCGCCGTTACCATGCTTAATACATCATTGATGACTTGCTCTGGCCCCACGCCGTTCAGTAGAGCTGTCACGGCGTCCAGACTGCTGCCCCATTGCATGCTTCGCTCATTTTCGGGTGTCGTGATGCGTATGCGATGCAAATATGTCTTCTTGGCGGCCACTCCAACAAGCGCGGGCGTAACGTAGTCTAGGGTATGAATAGGCGCCAGACACCGCATCAGCTTCTCGAAATGCTTGGTTGCAGCAGGTGTGATGCCGTCCTGTACGGCACGGTGCATGCGCAGGAACGAAACAACGTTCATTTGATATCGTTTCACGTCAATGTCAATTTCCACTTGTTGGCTCAGCTGCGCGAGATGGTTGATGTCCTGTACCGAACAGCGTCGACGTCAGCATCTCCTGTCTTGACCTGGTTCATGCGGGAAAAGGGGAGGCGGGTCGTCACATCTTCTGATATCAGGGCTGTCGACGAATCGCCATCCTCGCGCCTGACGACTCTGTCGACCGAGTTCCTCTCGACCCGTTCGTCCTCGTCCTCGTCCTCGTCCTCGACATTGACGTATCCATCCTCGGGATCGTGCCAGTGCGCGAGTGCAAAGAAGTCGTTCAAATGGGACGTCAGCTGGGGTCCCTTTCCTGGCGCATCAGCCTGCAGGACGGGTATGAATACGAATCTCTTGGGGGCCGTCTGTACGGTCGTCCGTGTGAAGATGCGTCTTGTTCTGAGCAGCTCTAGAGCCTGGATCTGTACTGCGCGCGGGGCGAGGTCGAGGTTCGTCGCGAGGATGCAATTGGCGATTTGGCCGCTGGAAGGGGGCGATGTAGAGCGGCGGGAAGGGGGGCGAAGGGGTCTCGGGGCGAAGTAATCTGGGCGGCTGGGCTTTTTCTGGGACGAAGACGAGGGGATGAGGAGGGCGGAGGCGAAGTCGTCGAGGGTGGTGGACGGGGTGCAGTTGACGATGGCGTGGGTGAGATGGAACGTTCTGGGGGCGATGAGGGAGAGCTCGCGGGTGAGGGTGTCGATGTGGGAGGCTGGCGTGGTGAGGATAGGGTGGTCGTGGGTGATGAGGCTGAGGAGGAGGGCGAGTTCGATGTCGGAGAGGTCGTGGACTTTGGGAAGAATCGTGGAGAGGTCGGTGCTGGTGATGCTGGCCATGATGGGGCGGCAGCTGGGGAGAGGGGGGCTATGATGAGGGCATGATATTCGATTGGGTTGGAGGGGAACGAAGGGACGGGACGCAGTCGCAAGAGGTGAGGGTTTGTTGGGATTTATGGGAGTCGTGGTGGTGTTTGTCGGATGAGGTGAGGTCTGGTTTGACCATATTACTTGTCGCTGTGGCCCGAAAAGGTGGGGCCCACATGCATCCCATGAACAATGAAACGAGATTCAAAGTTGCGTCATTATTATTGAAACAGTGTTCTATTTTCTCCCATTATATTCATATTCTCGTCCCGAAGCTCACTCGCAAAGGTGAGCCGTGAGATTGGCTGGCATTGCGCAGGTCCACATCTTCCTGTCATAAACTGTGCTGTAGCAGTTGTCGGTATCATCGGCCTTGCAAAGGAAATTCCGGCAGCCGTCACCGGCCGAGAGCGAATTGTGGTGACTGGCAAATGGGTTGCCAAATGCAGTGTTAAATTCGTCTAAACAGGGTCAGAATGTTTCAATCATAAACCAGTTTGTTTGAGGGGAGGCTTACACCCAATGTATTCGGGGTCGGTGGACACTAATTTGTACTCGATGGACAGGTGCTCGTCAAGGGTCTTGTTCGTGCCAATATTGACAGTCTGGTAATCCTGTTAGTCCAGCTTGTGCGACTTGTTTGGAAGTGACAATGTGCGAAATACGCACCGAACCATCAGGGCGGTAAACCTCAGACCAGGATTGTCCGGGCTGGACAGTGTTTAGAGGGCCGGAGGTATCTCCGTTGGAGAGGATGGGCTGGAAGTAGACGGGGGTGGAACAGCTATTGATGATGAGGAAGTTCTGGGCAGAGGTGTGGCCCAGAAGGGCGGCGAAAGCCATGATGGAAGTCTTCATGATGTGGTTGGGTTGATTGACGAATGATGATTGCTTCTGCTTGTTCCAGCCTGAGATGAAAAGTGTTAGGAACACAAGGAACTCCTGTATACAGGAACGAGACTTGGATCAGGATTATACTGTGTATTCATCTATTGATCGGGTCTATCTAAGGAAGGGGTGGTAAGGAACGAAGAGGTAACCACGCGATTTATACGAAAAGAAGGTTGTGGGCACCACGTGATAAATGAAAGCCTTAACATGATACTTATTCCAACAAAAAGGCACATCCATGATTATTTTTCTCCCCTTGTGTTTTCCGGGTCCACTTACTTACCGGTCAATGTAAAAAGCAAATTAGCTATAGTAAAAGATAAGACTTATTAGCATAACAGTCCCATGACTCGTCAGCGAGCTCTTCAGATCCCTCGCTCCAAAAGGCTTATCAAATACCTTGAATCAATAATTTAATCGAAGCAGCTACCGTAGCTCGGCATTGACAACGTTGAGGTTTAGGTCCTCGGTGAGTCGGTGACTGGATTGACTGCGGCGCGATCCCTTCCTGTCAGCCGGTAAACATTGCCGGCGGAATGGCTAGCCACTGTAGAGAGAGACCTTGGGACATGGTGTCCGTTTGATGAAGACTTTTTGAAGCGGAGATGTTGGCGTTTTTGCGGCCAGGAAGTTATTGTTGCGTTGAGAGTGTGTGGATCCGACCGAGCCACGCGGTGTTACTATTGGCCTTGTTTCCTAATCTGGTAATATCAAGCAGCTCGAGTCAGTCGCCCGGTTTTGAGTCGATTGCTCCACAGCGCCATTCAGCGCTCATGCTCGCCGTGCTCAGCGCCCATGTCATGAACTGCCCACCCGGCGGGGTTAGTCTGGATTCTAATCAGGTAGGCGGTGAAAATCGTTGCATACATACATACAATATGCTAAGCATATGCTAAAGACCACAGTGTATTAGTGTGGATTCACACTTTTGGTCAGTCAGTCAGTCAGCAAGCAAGTCAAGGCACTGTGTCAAGGCCCCCCACACACAGTCTACGTCGTTTCCGTCCAACGCAAAGCGCGTTCGTCTCTCACACCAACCTCATCCTATTACCGCCTACCGCCTACCGCCTACCACCTATCGCCTACTACCGCGCCTGATCCCCCGTGTCTCGTGGACGCCCAGCTTGAATCCGTTTGTGCCTGCTCCGACCGACACAGGACACGCACCGGGCAACTGAAATCCGTCGGGTCTTCATCTCGCCCACCTCCTTTACCTCTATACCTCCACAGTGGGCAGCGCTGAATCGCATCTCGCACCTCGTGTATCACGTCATAGCCACCCACTACCGACAGGTCCACCTCACCACCTCGCACCTCGACGCCACCTACGTGCCGGACAAACCCGACAAACCCCTGAAATCCTACAGATCCTCAACATGTCTTCGCGGAAGAAGGTCCTTCTCAAGGTATAGGCGAACCAGGGGTGGGCCCGCGTCTCGGCTGCACAACAGGTATTGACGGGCGGCAGGTTATTATCCTTGGAGATAGCGGTGTCGGCAAGACGAGCTTGATGAACCAATATGTACGAACGGCCGTCTTGGCAACCACTGCCATTTCAGAGTGATGCTGATGGGTTTGCACACAGGTCAAGAAAAAGTTTAGTGCGAGCTACAAGGCCACCATCGGGGCCGATTTCCTGACGCGAGAGGTCATGGTCGATGACAGACAAGTCACCATGCAGGTGGGTTTGAGCCCCCCCCTTGAACGACGACGGTGGACGACTCTCCTGACTGATGCATGCGGGATAGCTCTGGGATACCGCCGGCCAGGAGCGATTTCAATCGCTGGGGGTTGCCTTTTACCGCGGCGCCGACTGCTGCGTGCTGGTCTACGATGTCAACAATGCCAAGAGCTTCGAGGCGCTTGACAGCTGGAGGGACGAGTTTTTGATCCAGGCCTCGCCCCGAGATCCCCCCAACTTTCCATTTGTGGGTACTTCGTGCTGTCATGGGTCCACGGAATCTAACAGTGTCTAGGTTGTTCTTGGCAACAAGATTGATGTCGAGGAGAGCAAGCGAGTGGTAAGGCGCCAACTCGACTTCCTTTGTCTGCCGATGAGTGAAACATGACTGATGAAGAACAGATCTCCAACAAGCGTGCCATGACTTTTTGCCAATCCAAGGGCGACATCCCCTACTTCGAGACGAGTGCAAAGGAGGCCATCAACATCGACCAAGCGTTCGAGGGCAAGTCGACTCGATTCTTCTGCCACCACTTTCCCCCCCTGTACTAACGAAGCGTAGTCATTGCCCGGAATGCCCTTGCCCAGGAAGAGTCGGAGGAGTTCAGCGGCGATTTTGACGACCCAATCAACATCTCCCTCGAAAACGACCGAGACGGCTGCGCTTGCTAGACGGGCGGGCGGAGGTGTTGTGGGGTAATGTGAAGATTGTACAATGGGCATTTTTGCCCGGTGGTTTCGAAACAGCATAACCGTAAATGAAGAGGAGACCTTTAATGCTTGGGATGGAGACTCGTCATCGATGTAGACTACAGAGTGTGGAGGGGTTTTTTTTTTCGTTACGTTATGTGAGTGTTTTCAATGACCGTCTTCTTGATTCGCCTCTTGGCTGTGGTGCCTGTCCCAGTATATTGAGTCGTTTATGTTGATGTGTTGTGTTGTCTCTGTTCCCAAGGGGCGTGTTGTGGATCGATGATGAGAGTGGGATCGCCTTGGATATCAAAGATGGTTTTTGCCTGACAGGCTGCATTCCAGCCAATACATTGACCAGACACGTGATGTCCTGAGCCGTAAAATTTGTTAGATTGCTGCAAAATGTAAGTAAATTGGACTGACTAATTCGTCAGCTCGATCGGCGAGAACCCGAAACTCGACCCATATTTTACCGAGGCTTGCGGCGATACCCCCAGACGGGTAATCATGATACGACCCACCCACCTTTCTGGTTCCAATGGCACGATTAGAACCTCGGTTCCCTGACCCGTATTACGGAGTACTTAATCAAGTTAAACGGCGCACAACTGTCCTGGTCTTCTTCACTTCACACCTACTAGCCCGTCATGTCGGCCAAGATCCCCGCCGTTGTACGTGTCCGCTCGTTGTTATTGTCCGGATGCGCCATTCGATGGACTGCGCTCTGGTATGCTAACTCCCCATCCTGTAGGTCTCCCATTTGGTGAGCGATGAGGCCAAAGAAATGATTGATGTGGTGGCCAAGTTTGTCGAGGAGGAATGCATCCCAGCTGATCCCGTCTTGGAGGCCCAGGTCGGCGAGGGCGATGCGCGCTGGGAAAATCACCCTCCTATTATCGAAGAGCTCAAGGAAAAGGCCAGGAGGTTGGGTCTCTGGAACATGTTCCTGCCCAAGGGCCACTACAAGGAATCACCCGGCTGGACCAACCTCGAGTACGGCATCATGGCCGAATGGCTCGGTCGCTCGCGCAGTGCGTCCGAGGCGTGCAACTGCGCGGCTCCCGATACCGGCAACATGGAAGTCTTGGCCAAGTATGGCAATGATGACCAGAAGCAGCAGTGGTTGAAGCCTCTGATGGACGGCAAGATCCGATCGGCTTTCCTCATGACGGAGCCCCAGGTGGCTTCGTCGGACGCGACCAACATTGAGATGGACATTAGACGCGAGGGCAACGAGTACGTGCTGAATGGGCAGAAGTGGTGGTCCAGCGGGGCTGGCGATCCGCGTTGCAAGATTTACATTGTCATGGGCAAGACGGACAAGAGCAACAAGGACCCCTATAGGCAGCAGTCTGTGGTGCTGGTGCCTGCCGACACGCCAGGCATCAAGATTGAGCGCATGCTCAAGGTGTACGGATACGATGACGCGCCCCACGGACACGGGCACTTGAGTTTTACCAATGTGAGAGTTCCTGCGAGCAGCATGGTTCTCGGCGAGGGACGCGGGTTTGAGATTATCCAGGGTCGTCTGGGACCGGGTCGAATTCACCACGCTATGCGTAGCATTGGCGCCGTACGTTTGTTTCTCTCTTCCTCTTTACTCCATCATCAATATCTAACAGCGAAGACGCACAGTCCGAAGTCGCTCTGGATTGGATGCTCCTGCGTGTCAACGATGAGCGCAAGAAGCCCTTTGGCAAGCTCCTTCGCGAGCACGGCGTCATCCTCGAGTGGATTGCCAAGTCTCGCATCGAGATCGACGCCGCTCGTCTGATTGTCCTCAACGCCGCTCACAAGATGGACCAGCTCGGCCCCAAGAAGGCCCTCAAGGAGATTGCCCAGGCCAAGGTCCTGATCCCCCAGACTACCCTGACCGTGATTGACCGTGCCATCCAGTCATTTGGTGGTGCTGGTGTCTGTCAGGACACTCCGCTGGCCAACATGTGGGCAGGCATCCGAACCCTGCGTCTGGCCGATGGTCCGGACGAAGTGCACCTGCAGCAGCTGGGCAAGAACGAGAACAAGCGCGGCAAGGAGACTACTGAGAAGATCCTGAGACAGCAGGCCAAGACGGCCGAGCTGATGAAGACGCATGAGACCAAGACGGCGCAGCCTGGTGCAAGGATTCGTCACGCGGCCAAGATGTAGCAAAGGGGCTTTTGAGAGAAATGGGAATGAATGGATGGATAAAAGGTGTCTCTAATGATGACTGGTTCAAGTCTATCTGTGAAAATCGGTTACGAAGCAACATGACTCACAGTCTTCATCTTCATGCAAGTAGTATATCGTGCATGTACTCACTGCATGTACGGATTACTCACTCCATATGGTTGGTTCGTTAGACGACATGGTTCACCACGCCAAACACACCGCCGTTATCGAATTCAAATACTACTACTGAATTGCCATGACAATGCCAGCCATGCATGCGTGCTCCTGTCCCGTGCGCATGTTATGGTGGCTATCCGGAACTCTGCCTGACTGCAGGTTGGTGGCCCGCGCCTTCCCCACCCAACCACATTCCCGATGATGACGATGACTCTTCTTGTCCCCGGCCTTGCATGCACCATACACCCGTTGCCCCGCCAACCGACTAAAAGAATGATTTCTTTCCCACCCTCCATGGTCCGGTTGCCCAGACCACACACACGCCTTGCGCTATGAACAGGGAAGCGTGCACCACTCATTACCACTAATAGTTTTCCCATTCTCCCTCTTCCGCATGCTGCATGAAGTCGTGTTATACCAGACCCAAGCATCCTGGACACACTATATCTTCTCTTTGCCAACACATCACAACAAGACGCCAGAACAAAGTACTGTTTTTAGGGTATCTGGTAAGTTTGGCCGAACCCTCCCCCAGCCACCCATCACCCATCACCCATCACCCATCACCCGAGGCCAAAGATTATTTAGTTCACTCTCGTCCTAACCACTGCTGCTTGATTGCTCTTTTTCCCCGCCACGCAGAAACATATATCCAACGCTGATCGTCCTACGCGAAAGAACAAAAGAATCCAAGAAGACTGCCTCGTCTTCAACCCTACACGCCCTACACGCCCTACACGCCCTACACGAAAAAAAAAAACATGTCGGGCATCCTCGGTGACAGGGACGTCAACGCTCCCGTGGAGCAACACCAGTCTGGCAAGGACTTTAAGAGCATGGAGTACCATCGCCAGGTGTTCCAGTCCAAGATGGCTGCTGAGCCGTACGTTGTCCTTGCGCAATTATCATCGTCGTTGTCGTTGTCGAAGAAGGATATTCGATCGAGAGGCAGTCTTAGCGGATGCATCGCCAGCACCAGCAGATTGACTGATGCTGTGTATAGGACCAAGCAATATGTTTCTCCGTCGGACAACATCATGAGCCCTTGCACGGCCAAGATCAATGCTTTGAGAAACAAGCATGCGAGCAAGTATGTTGCCCCTTTGACATGAGATGAGATGATGATTGCTGACCGTCTTTTACTTCTTCTTTCAAACAGAGCCAAGCCCAAGTCGCTGTTTGCCCAGGCGAGCGTTAAGAAACTCACTGGCGAGAATGCCCTTGGCGCGCGATCCATTCAGCAGTAGAATATTTTGCGGCTCGTTGTACATCAGAAGCTGGTCTAGTGCTTGCCCCCCCCCCTTTTTTTTTATTTCTTTGTCCTCGCACGCAGTTGCGGAAGATTTGTGCCTTGGTCTTGAATCATCGAGGCTAGTTTGGCAGTTTTTGGACACGAATCCGGAGGGGTCTGAGGGAACTGGCGTTACGGAACTATAGAAACACTTTTGACAAATTGTTTGTGAAAAGGGAACATCATTCGGAACTCGAGTTCCTTGTATTGTATGCTGTTTGGTTTTATGATGATATTGGTCTGTGATGAGGGCGGCGTGTGCTTTCGAGTGACCATCCGGAAATGGAGAGGAATACGTTGGGACTCTCTTATGTTGGGACAATGAATGACGCAAAGCTTTCACCACCAGCAGTCACACTCGTCGATGAAGAAGGGTTTCAGGTGATGTGTTTAATTATGCCTTCCATCCACTGACTATGTAAACCACATCTTCATCCGCAACTACGTGACCCAACCCCACGCGCTGCGGAACATGTCTCGCACTGGCGCCCCACACCAGCGCATACTTGAAGGTATCCTTGAGGGTGCGATGGATCCGGTCGCATACATCCTCGATGCTGCTGTTACTCCGCACAATCAAGGCCTCGCCAAAGTCAGGCTCCACAGCCTTGCGCTTCGTGTATACCCTAATCAGCTTGAGCTCCTTCCAGCAGCGGTCAATCACATCCTGGATGCCCAGGTCCAACTCGCAGCTCATGACGACGGTTTGCGGCTCCCGCGCCAGACTGTCCAGGAAATCGAGCGAAACGCTATCAATCTTGTTGTACACATACAGACACTTGATGTACTTGCGGTGGTCTTTCATGATGACGTCGATGAAGTCGTCGACGGTGGCGTTTTCGTCACGCACCAGTACTTCGCAGTTGAGGATTTTGTAGTCGCGGAGGATGTTGTAGAGCATCTTGTCGTCGAGATATTTCGGGGGCGTCTGGAAGGTGATTTTCATGCCGCCTGCTTTTTTGGGTTTGAGATAGATGTTGCTGCGAGGAAACAGTGTCAGCGACGAGTCGGAGCGGAAGAGGAAGGGGGAAAAGAGTAGAAACACACGGGGGTTCGCGATTCAATCGAATGCCGACGGCTTCCAACTCGGCTTCCAGCAGGGCCCGCTGCTCGGCGCGTTTCGTAGCATCCAGCACCATGAGGATCAGATCGCTCGTCTTGGCGGCGGAAATGACCTGACGGCCTCGGCCCTTGCCCTCGGCGGCACCCTCGATGATGCCGGGGAGATCGAGGAGTTGGATCTCGGCGCCGCCGTACTCGAGGACGCCGGGGATGGCTGTGAGGGTTGTGAATGCGTACGAGGCGACTTCTGATCGGGTCTTGGTCACCTTTGATAGAAAGGTTGATTTGCCGACGGATGGGAATCCTACGAGCGAGATTCGTGCGTCGCCGCTCTTGCTGACGTCGAAGCCGGAGCCGCCACCGCCGCCGGCTCCTGGGCCGGGTTCTAGTAATTGGGCGCGGAGGCGGGCGAGTTTACTGGTGGGAAGGGGCGAGTGAGTTTTCTGAGATGCGACTTTTGCGCTGGTTTTTTCGGGGGTCGGGGTCGGGGGTCGGAGGCTCACCCTTTTAATAAACCAAGGTGATATTCTTTGTCATGTCAGTTGGGCGTGAGATGGAGATGCGTGGAGCAGTGCGTACCCGTGGCCTTGTTTTCTGCGTCATGTTAGTATTGATACGGAAAGGTCGAGGGGAATCGAGTGTCCTTGGGCAGCGCGTGAAATCTGAACATGAGAGGGATTCACGACCATGTTTCCAATGGCGATATGGCGGCATAACGGGCAGAGATACGTACTTTGCGTCCTCCTCATCTCATCCTCAATCCTGTTTGTTCATGGTTAGCTAGCTCCGATCGGTCCAATTGGGTCACACAGAGTGTCTGGGGGAGGACTCACTCCTTGATCTTTTCTGTAATGCTGACCATAATCTACTCCCTTTTATTTATAGACGGCTTACCGTCTTTCTTTCTTTTTGTTTTTCCTAGTACAAATTCGAAATATGCTATGTTGTAACGAGATGGATGAATTCGAGATAATAGGTTGGGGGGTGGTGGTGTGGACGACCCAAGCCGGCAGAAACAAATCGTGGCGGGGCCAGAATATACTACAACGGGCCATTCACCGCCTGCCGATTTGTCGCTCAGCTTCGTTGCGGCGCCACAGCTTGCGAACCTCACCCTTCCCCAAGTCCTTCTCTCGCCTTTTAGGACAGTTTCATCCACCCAACGAGAGAACATGGCCGACCAGGAAGAGCAGAGCGTCGTAGTGACTGTGCCCGATGGCGTCGGCACACAGAAAGATTCCCTGGCGCTAGCCGCGATGGGGCAAAAGAGAGTCGTCAAGAAGATTGTCCGCAAGAAGAAGCGACCTGCTCGAGTGCAGATGGACCCTAGCGAATTCAGCTCAGAACCGCCGCCGCAGACCGGCACGACGTACAATATCTGGTTCAACAAGTGGGCGGGAGGAGACAGGGAAGCCTATCAACAGACCAAAGCTAAGGGACGGTGCAACATTGCAAGGGACAGCGGATATACGCTGGGCGACAAGGTGACGGGCAGCTATTTCTGCTTGCGATTTGCACGGGGCATCTGCCCGCTTGGTCAGGACTGCACAAACCTGCACCGGTTGCCGGGGACGTTCGACCTGTTCAACCCCAACGTGGACTGTTTCGGACGAGAAAAATTCAGCGACTACAGAGATGACATGGGTGGCGTCGGTAGCTTCATGCGACAAAACAGAACCATTTACGTGGGGCGCATTCACGTATCCGAGGATATCGAGGAGATTGTAGCGCGTCATTTCGCAGAATGGGGACAGATTGAAAGAGGTTAGTTAGTCCACCATCCCACCCCTTGCTGGTTCGTCTGGCGCGCAGGCCTAACTGAGAAGAACAGTCCGAGTGTTGAACACCAGAGGAGTCGGCTTCATCACATACACCAACGAGGCCAACGCACAATTCGCCAGAGAAGCCATGGCTCACCAATCGCTGGACAATGACGAGATCCTCAACGTTCGATGGGCAACCGCTGACCCCAATCCGATGGCGCAAGCACGAGAAGCGCGACGAGTCGAGGAGCAAGCTGCAGAGGCCATTCGCAGGGCGCTGCCGGCCGAGTTTGTGGCAGAAATCGAAGGCAAGGACCCCGAGGCCCGGAAGCGAAGGCGCATCGAAAGCGGGTATGGGCTGGAGGGCTACGAAGCGCCCGATCAAGTACACTTTGCACGAGGCAAGAACGCGGTGAACCCCGTTGGGCGCGACGGGTTTGAGGTGGAATACCAGGAGCCTTTGATGCTCGAAGAAGGCGGCCAGACAGGGGCGCACCAAGTCCCAACGACGACGACGGCGGCGCTGGACAAGAGCGGCATCTTTTCCGGGAGCACGTTGGCGGCGTTGAGCAGGGCCAAGGTGGCCGTGGCGCCGAAACCCAAGACCGTGGCAGCTTGTCCGGGTCCCCTTGTATCTTATGACAGCGACAGTGATGGATAGGCAGGCGTTGCGCATTTTTTTTTTGACGGCAGTGTACACCAAATAGCTTTCGCATTTTTTTTTTCTCCTTTTCTCCTCTTCTCCTCTTCTCCTCTTCTCCTCTTCTTCTTTACAATAATGATACCAGCATGATGGACAAGTCACGCTTCATTGCTCACACTAGCTATTGAATATCCTCGAGTACAGCACCTCGTGCCTCCCAATCCACAGATCCATGACCGGCACGCTCTGCCCGGCCTCCTCGACCCTCGTGTTCCACTCCCGAGCAATCAACCTCGTGATCAACGTCTGGACCTCCTCGCCCGCCAGCACCTGTTGCGCCTGGTACGGACCAAACATGCTGGCCCTCACCGCCGCCGACACCAGCGCCTTGACATGGCCCACCATGTACACGTACGCCGTCTGCTGCACCGTGAGGCCCACGACGCCGCAAATCACGCCAAAAAGGGGCGCGAGATGCGCCGACACAGGCGGCACCTCGTCGTGTGCCGCCGATCCGTCCCTGAGGAGCGCGCCGAACTCCCTGAGGACCGGCAGATCCGCCTTTGCAGCGCACAGCGTCTTGCGAAAGGACCGCTCCCAGATGGACAGGAGGGCTCGACCCTGCGCGACGCTGGCCCTCCTCCCGACGGCACAAACGACGGCCGCGTCGAGCTGGTCGTCCAGAGAGACGAGCGAGCACGGGTCCCGGTGGCCCGCGAGGACAAACGGGAGGGTCGTGGCCGCGAACGAGGACAGTGAGAGGGGCAGGAAGGATGAGAATGTCGAGCGGCGAGGCGAGTGTGCCAGATACGACTCCAGCCCGCTGCTGAATGCGAATGAGCCAATCGGCAGCTGGGAGTCGGACAGGAGGAGGAGGTAGTGAGTTGGCGAGTCGAGCGGTGCTGGATGGAATAATTGGTGAGGGTGAGCGTTGCGAAACGACGGGGTGAATCAAAAGACTGACATGGGAGTGAAGCTGAGGGCGAGGCCGCTGCCTTGCCGAGACGCACTTTTGCCGCAGCCAGGCGCTTCTCTAGCTCCATGATTTCATCTTCAATTTCATCTTTCTTAGAGGCTGCGCCATCCTCATCCGAGTCCATTGAGCGAGGGGGTTTGTGTGCGAAATGTATGGGAGGAAAGCATGTCACGCGAGCGAGGTTGAAGATAAGGGTGGGTCGTTCGACAAGAGTTGATCAATATCGGAGGCTGGCGGTGCGCGATGCAAATAATACACACATGCATATGCATAATTAACTACAAAACAACAAGTGGCTGGAACCATGTACGACCAGACTATACAAACGTGCCGGCAAGATAATAATGAACATGACGGGCCACCCTTATCCAGAACTCCATGCTCAATTTGATTACCAACGATTAAAAAAAAAAGGAAAAAAACGTTCAGCAGCACCACGGAACCAAGGACCCTCAGGGCCGTATATTCTCCTTGTCGGAAGCGCCGCTTCGATTGCGCAGCTTCTTCTTCTCCGCCATCCTCTTCTCAATCCTCGCAAGAGCTGCTGCTCGTCTTTCCGGCGGCAGCGTTCTCTTTGACGTGTCTTCCACCTTTAAGCTGTTGATGTGGCTATTTGGACCTGGACCGCCTAGTCGCGCAAACCGATCCGACAATAGGTCTATTTCAGCAGCAGAAGCTGCAGAAGGAGGAGGAACCGCATTGTCATCACGTTGCATTGATTTTTGCAGGACGGAAAGTGCTGGTGGCACAGAATCCTTGGGTGCTACGCCGTCCGAGAGGCAGCCACGGTTTCTCGGTGACCGAGGCACGAATGGCTGCCACTTAGGCTTGTCCAGACTCGTTGGCTCGGCTGCACTTGTTCTCACTTTGGATCTGGACGAGGGGGCATCAGCCATGAACTTTTCTCGCAAAGTTCGCGGTTGTGCCCCTTTTCGGGTCACTCCCGCTGTTTCGTCCAAACTTCGTCGTTCGGTGGCCTGGAGATTGTTGTCTCTGATGAGCTCGTCTGACTTGGTCTCCTTGATTTGCGCGTCGTTGTTCGTGTTTGGGTGCCAGCTGTGTGGTCTTGCGTGGCCCGAGCCAGCAGCAGACTTGAGCGACTTGACCTCCTTTTTGAGATCGGCAATCTTGGCATGTGCACGCTCCAAGACTGCCTTTGTGTCGGCGTCGCGAGCGTCGCTTTCTGTTCTGTATGCCTCAAAATCGACTTGAAGCTGTCGCAGCTCCTCATCCTTGCGTTTCGCCTCGTCCCTGGCGGCCTTGAGCAGAGTTCGCAGTTCCTGGGCCCTCGGACCACCACTTGCTGCGCGCGCCTCCTCCTTCTCATTGACGACCAGTCGCAATTCGGCCTTTTTGAGCTGCATTTTCAGTCCAAATACCTCGTCGCGCAAGGAGTCGAGTTCCTTGAGTTGCGATCGCGCTCGACGTAGTTCTCGACGGGTCTCTGTCAATGTCTTTTGTGTCGCTGACACTGAAGGGGTCGATGCGTATCGACGACGCGGTGTCTCATTGCCTGCTGTTGCATTGTCCCTTTGCATGTGCAGTTCCTCCATCTGGGCCTCCAAGTCTTGCACGCGATGACGATATTGAGCCGCGAGCGTTGTTTGCTTGGTGAGCTTGCATAGCAGCTCTGTGGGATCTTCTCCTGAAGATTGTCGGTGTTGAGTGACTATTTGAGATGCGTTTTCTGCAATCTTCTTTTCCATCTTGATGACGCGCTGCTGCTCGTCTCGAAGCCTCTCGGCGAGCTGTATGGCCTCGGCATCCTTTTGCTGGGCGTACGACTTTGCCAGTTGCTTATACTTGAGCAATTTCTCCATCTCAGCCCTCGCCTCCTGGTGATACTTTAGAAATTCCTCTTTCCAGTATCGACCAGATTGCGAGTGTGGTTCGTTCAAATCCACTGTGACGTCACGAGAGCCATTGTCCTCGCCCCCATCCTCGTCCTCCTCTTCCCAGTCATCATCCGAGATTTTGGCGTCCTCGGGGGTTGGTTTTAGTTCTACTTTGCTGTCTGGCACCGGAAGGGGTCCCGTCTCGGTTGGTTCATCCAGCTCGGTGATTCGGTCGAGTTCGGTGGTTGATCCACCCGGAACATCCCGGCCAAAGGAGACACGCTTTCTCTTTGATGTTGCGGTCCCGGGTGTGAGAAGAATGCCCTGAGGCTTCAATGGTGTCTCTGAGCTTCGATTTTTTGGGGATGAAGATTTGCCCGGGGACCGACGGTCTTGGGGCCGCTTTGATGGTGTGCCGAACAGCGCGCTTTTGAAGGCCCTGGCTGCGAAGACGGGAGCAGGAGTATCTGGCTGGTCGATTTGCGTCGTATCTGTACAAGTCAACTGGTTAGTACCGTCGCTCCTGTTCAGATAATGTTGCTTGCCGCACCTCCATCTCCTGGCTCAGGCGCGTTCTCGCCGCGCTTCAACATCCACCCGAGCATTTTGCCACGAGTACCTGACCTCATAAAACAAGATACAAGAATGGAGGCGTGGTGCTGAGATATTCCTGCTATCTCCGGAGCCCTGATATGTCCATGTGCGTCCAAGAAAAATGCATGAAGAGAAATCGCGTTGCATGACAATGGAAGTAATTCGTAGAGATTGATGGAGTCTTGTTTACTTTGCTGGACCCAAATCGGACAAACGCTGTGGGGCTGTTGTGCATGCTGCTCCTGCACTTGAATGGCCCGACAAGACCTCGGGCTCCACTGCGCCCAGCTGCGATCAGCTGTAAGTAATGCTTTTATTACCATTTATTGGAAAGCTACGGAGTACAAGGAGAGAGAATGCACAGGGTATGCGGCGTACATAACAAAAGAATACATTCGCTTTTACGGAGTATGTATATAAGTCGCTCATTATAGGGTACCTATTAATCCTAGTCCCTGTCTCCCTTGCTTGTTAATTGGCCTCATTCCCCCTGTGAAGTAGATTTGTAAAATAGAATAATTCAGGGGGTGCATTGTAGTCCGTACATAATCCGTAGACTTGTAATCTTGTAATTTGTTTTCAAAGATTCCATGTGCAACTTGATGCTCCTGGCTTGCATGGACAGGCCCTAGATCTAACCTCGTCCCACGTGCAATGCATGGCTTCGATCTGATCCTGTGTGAATTCCGTACGGCAATCTCTGTAATATTTATTCCCTTATTAGCAAGATATGAAACTAGGCAAAATAAGCCTATCATGGTAGAAAGACATACTCATTGCTGTAGCTCATATGATTATGTATGGGATCAAGACCAGGTTGATTAGGACAGGTATCAAGTCCCTCCTCACAGGTAGCAAGTCCAGCTATTGAAACTGGAGTATCATCGATAACATCGCCATCACCAGAACATGACGTAGAATGTGTATGCAGCAGGCCACACCAGTGGCCTACCTCATGAACAAGGGCTTTGCCCGAACGGGGATGATCACCCACGCCGTTAGCAATAGCGGAAGCTTGCATGACAACGCCATCGCCGAACCAGACATGCTCATCACATTTCTCGCTGGTGGGAAATGTTGCGGAGCCAAGTGAGCCACTGTCATCGACTTTTTCAACAAAGTACACGTTGAGAGAGGTATAATCACCCCTATGAAGCATCCTGTACATGCCTTCATCCCGAGCGGTTTCATTGGTAGGCCAGTCGGGATGATGTATCTCTAACACGCTTCTCAGAAGAAAGGTGAAACCGGCCGACTTGAAGCTTTCATTCAATACTTGCATCTGTTTATTAACTTGCTCGGACTGCATCAACCAAAGTTAGCTGCCGTCTCCTTATTTCGATCTTGGATCAGTGTCGGCCTACGGTCAGCGACGCGTCTGAGGTCGATTTAAAGATTGAAAACATGTATACTTCGATTTCCACATGAAAGGGGGACGGCTGAGCTCGACGCTGCGACTTTTTGGGAACTGAGCCATTTCGCTGGCGATGAAGATCGAGGAGCCCCTTTGGGGGTTCGCCAGTTGCGCAAAAAGAACCCTTCGGCTTGTGAGGGACGCCGATAGAGGTGGCCGCGAATAAGAGACCAGCGAGGAGGGCACATGAAATGGATTTCATTTCATATACTTTATCGTACAACGAGAAATAATGGCTGGGGTTTATGCAAAAGACTAGAATACCTTCTTAGAGCACTGCTTCGTAAATTGTCATTACTAGCTGGGTAAATAAACATGTGGTTTCTCGTAGCACACACAACACGTCCTGCGCGTTCAATCGCGGTAGGTCCTGAAACAGTCATGACTCTTACTCCTGACTGACGAAGGTCTTGACGAAGCTTGCTTGATGAAGGAAGCTTTAGGAAGCTTTAGGTACCTACCTTTCCCCTTTCCCCTTCCAAAACACCTGGGCACCTCTACCTAATAGGTAGGTCATGTTTGCGGGGCAGGTAATTGCCTACAGCTATTCCGATTAATTGGCGTGAAAAGTGAAAAGTGAAATCAGCTCACTAGACCGCTTCTCTTAGCCTGATGTGACGATCTCCCGGTACCCCGCCATGTCGAGCGCGCCGTTCAAAGGTGGGCTAGTCAGTCCTTACTATTATTTTAACTTTGTACTTGTACATTTAATCTTGTTCGATACACCAAACCCTATCTTGACACTATACCAGCGCATTGAAAGACATGGATTCCTCTGTGTAAAGACCGTCACAGCTTTGGCTGTGACTCTTACCTGGACCTCACGTGATTATGGCGTGGCAAGCACCCGGCGCATGGAAGAAGGCCGCGACCAAAGATTCGAACAAGGATGACTCGAGCTTCCCGGGTCTGAAGCCCACTACGCCCGACGCAGCAGCAAAGATTGAATATGAGGAGCTGCAGCAGAACGAGCTGTTGGCTCTCAAGGCCATCTATGGAGATGATTTCGCGATGCACACAAGCACACATGGTGCATGGAAGGTAAGGTCAGAGCTGAAATAACCCCCACCTCTTCTTCCACCACCAACAAAGGCTAACTGACGAACAACGGCTGCGCAGAAGACGGAACCCTCGTTTGATGTTCGAATCAAGGCTTCGACGGACAGTGACTTCGCCGTGACAGTCGGCTTTGTCATGATGGCGACCTATCCCAAGACGCCCCCTCTCTTAACCGTCAAAGACCTCAGTGGCTTGCGCGAGGCGACTCAATTCAAGATCCAAAATTTTGTCGACACCGAGCCCAAGGAGTTTGCCAAAGAGGCCCAGGAAATGGTTGACCGGATTGTTGAAGGCATTCGTGACATTCTGGAAGACGCAGCCCAGGCCGAGGCATCGGGCAAGCAACTGCCATCCCTCGAAGAAGAACGAGAGCAACACGAAGCCAAACTTGCTGTTTTGGCACAGGAGCAGATGGAAGAAGAACAGCGCAGAAAGTTGGAAGAGACGAAAGAGGAGGAAAGGGTCATGTCGAAAATGCTTCAGCTGCAAATTGATCGGCAGCGCCAAAAGGCCAAGGAGTCGAGGGTCAGTCGACGTCCCAATGGGTTACATGGACAGCCTAGCGACAACTCTGCCGCCGACAGCGAACAAGTCGACTTTGATCAGCTCTGCAACACGACCGACAAGGACGGCAACGTTCTCACATTCAGGTCGGTTGTCGGCAAATGTGATCCGCGAGAGGGCAGAGTCGCCGTCGTCTACACCGTGAGACCCGTCCTGGGCAACGGCCAAGGCAACCAAACACTGGCCTTGAAAGAGGCCACTTTACGGAGCGGCAGTAGAGATGCCAAAGGGTTCAAGAAGCAATTGCAATCGCTGGAATCACGACTTCAGGATCTCAAGACGACGAAGCGTATCCACCACCGCCACCTTGTCGACGTCTTGGATTTCAAGGTCGAAAGCGGGACGCCCACGGATGCGACGGCGGCCAACGTATGGACTGTTAGAATACTGGCGCCCATGGCGGAGAAGGGCTCTCTTGAGGAGTTGTTGGAGTTGGCAGGTCATATCGAGATTGGAAAGGTACGATCATGGACGAGGGATCTGTTGGATGCACTTAATTTCTTGCATAATCAAAACATTGCGCACCAGGATATCCACCCCCGGAACGTTGTCCTGTTCCGTGAGTCCACGGGCGAAATTGTACCCAAGTTGTCAGATGCCTGGTACCAGCGAGAAATCCACAACGCCAGCACCCCCAAGCCAGGTCTTCCCGGCCTCAGCTCCGCAAAGTCGGCGTACTGGCTGCCGCCCGAGATTGCGGGACAGTCCAAGCCCCAGTACACGTACAAGACTGACATATGGGAGTTTGGCATCGTCTTTGTTCAGATGATATTCGGTCTGGACGTGCTACAAAAGTACTCATCGCCAAGAAATTTGATGGAGTCGTTGACGCTGTCACAGTCGTTGCAGGAATTGGTCAGCCGGTTCTTCAAAGACGACAAGCAGAAGCGACCCCGGCCCTTTGAGCTTGGATCAAGCGAGTTTCTGGCGACCGACGCCCCTGTGTTGAACGATGATTCATCCGCCACCATGTCGATGACACCGTCATTGACGTCTCTGCACGCCCCCCCGACAAAACTCAGACGCGACTCCATGACGCGAGGGGCGGTGGTTTCCCGCTATACAGAGGACTTTGTGGAGGAAGGACGTCTGGGCAAGGGTGGCTTTGGCGAAGTCGTCAAGGCACGGAAGAAGTTGGACGGACAAATCTACGCCATCAAGAAGATCACCCAGCGTTCCCATGCGAGTTTGACAGAGATTCTTAAAGAAGTCCGCCTTCTTTCTCAGCTCAGCCATCCAGCCGTGGTGCGATACTACAACACGTGGGTCGAGGAAGTGGCAGACGTCACCGACACCGAAGGCGAAACATCCACCGGCGACTTTACTGAAGAAACACAGGAGGCTGGGTCCGCTGGCATCGATATCCAGTTTGCCACCAGCGCCGGTGGCCTCGACTTCATGTCCTCCAACGCAGCTGTAGAGTTCGGATACGACGATAGCAGCGATGACGGAGATACGTACGAAGACTCTGATGACGATAGCTCGAGCGTTGATGAAGTCGCCGTTGGGCACCGCGGCCCTCTGTCACCAGAAAGAGAGCGTCAAGCTTTTATTCTGAGGCGCGCCAGATTCCAGCGGTCGTACCGGACCGTTCTTTACATTTCCATGGAATACTGCGAGAAACGAGTAAGCACAAGCAACTGGCTCTCTTGGCCCCCCCCTGCAATACTATCACTGAACCTTAGCTAATTGGCGCGATAGACATTACGTGACTTAATCACCCGCGGCTTGCACAAGAATACACCCGAAATCTGGAGGCTATTTCGGCAGATTATCGAAGGTTTGGCGCATATCCACGGGCTGAGCATCGTGCATCGGGATCTGAAACCCGAAAACATTTTCATCAGTAGCAGCATCGACGGCGTCGACAATGTGAAGATTGGGGATTTCGGTCTCGCAACCAGCGGCCAATTTTCCGTGGACAAGGCTGCCAGTAACAACTTGGAAACAGATGACATGACGCGAAGTATCGGAACCGCGTACTACTCAGCGCCTGAAGTGCGATCAGCAGCCAACGGCATGTACAGTACCAAAGTCGATGCAAGTGTCCCCCCCCCATTCCAATTGTATGGAACTGACTCTCTCCCACAGATGTACTCACTCGGAATCATCTTTTTTGAAATGTGCTATCAGCCTATGCTCGGCATGCAAAAAGCAGATGTCATTGGTCAACTTCGACGGCCGAAGGCGGTGTTGCCGTCCGACTTCAAGCCTGCCGAAAAGACGCAAACCGAGATTATATTGTCGCTAGTCGACCACGACCCAAGGGAACGCCCATCTAGTGCCGACCTGCTGAAGAGCGGGAAACTCCCCGTACAAATGGAGAGCGAAACCATTCGTCGAACACTTGCGGGCTTGGCCGACCCCAGCTCTCCTTACTATGGCAAGATGCTCTCCACCCTCTTTGCCCGCCCGGTGGACGCCGCCAAAGACTATGCTTGGGACATGTTTGCCTCCAACCCCGACTCTGCAGAGCTGCTTAATCAAGGTCTTGTCAAGAATATCCTCATCTCCATCTTCCGCCACCATGGCGCGCTGGAAGTGGCTCGCAGCTCCATATACCCCCGATCATCGCACTATGGTGACAATGTCGTGCAGCTGTTGGACCCCAACGGCACCGTTCTGCAGCTCCCCTACGACCTGACCATGGGCAACGCCAGAATGATTGCGAAGCAGTCGACGGGCCCCACGCTACAGCGCACGTTTTCCTTCAGCAATGTCTATCGAGACAAGCAGGATACTGGTCAGCCCAACATGTTTGGGGAAGTCGACTTCGACATTGTCACGACCGACACCCTGGATCTGGCACTCAAAGAAGCAGAAGTGTTGAAGGTCCTCGACGAAATCATCAACACGTTTCCATCACTGTCGCAATCGCAAATGTGTTTTCATGTCGGGCATTCCGATCTCCTTCAACTTATTTTCGAACACTGTGCCGTCGAGAAGGCAAGCCGGCGACTCGCAGCGGATGCGCTCAGCAGACTCAGTATTCACAACCATACATGGCAGAAAGTTAGGATGGAACTGCGATCGCCGGCAGTAGGAGTATCTGCTACCAGTGTGGACGAACTTCAAAAGTTTGATTTCCGAGGTATGTTTCCCCCCCCTCTTGTTTAGAAGGTCCCCCCTCATTTCAGTCGGCTGAAAAAGACGTGTAGACACCCCAAACAAAGCCTTTTCTCGGCTGAAAACACTATTCGAAGGCGGAGACATGTATGAAAGGGCATCGTCAACCATGGCGCATCTGAAGGAGGTGGCCGAATATTCAAAACGATTCGGCGTCAGCACCAAGATATACATCAATCCGCTCAACAGCATCAAGGAAAACTTCTACTCTGGCGGAATCCTGTTCTCGTGTCTCTATGACAAAAAGGTCAAGGATGTGTTTGCAGCAGGCGGTCGGTATGATCACCTTATCAAAGAGCAGCACCTCAAAACTGGTGGAATCCATGAGGAGAGACATGCTGTTGGATTTAGTCTTGCCTGGGAGCGATTGGCTCGCATTCCCAAAGCTGGAGCGAAGTCATTCCTCCAAAAACAAGAGACGGATCCTAGTTCCGTATTCACTGAGCGGAGGGTAAGTTTTTTTTTTGGTCCCCGATTTCGCTGTGTACATTTTTAATCTGACCATGCACAAGTGCGATATACTGGTTGCATCATTTGACATGACCATCCTTCGGTCGACTGGTATCGAGATACTCCAACTACTTTGGGACCACGACATTAGTGCAGAAATGGCCAAAGATGCCAGGTCGCCAGAAGACTTGCTATCCAAACACAGAGACGAGAAGTACTCTTGGATTATCGTGGTCAAGCCCGAATCCATGCTCAAGATCAAGACAATGAGCCGCAAAGACGTTCCAGACGTTGATCTGCCCCTGTCCCAGTTGATGGCATGGCTCCGGCCTGAACTGAAAGAACGTGACGCTCGGGCATTCTCAAAGCTCAGAGGCAGCACGTCCCAGGCTAGCGAGTCCACGGGGCCTAACCAAAACGAAATTCAACAAGAGCAGGACGTCAAGGTGCTCGTAGCAGGCACCAAGAGCAAAAAGTTCAACCGCAGACAGGTGGTTGATCAGGCTCAACTTAGCGCGGCTAATCTGGTACGATCGTTCTTGGACGGTCCCATCTTGGCAATTGAGACGACAGACCAGGTCATTGACTTGCTCCGGGAAACCAGTCTGTCAGATCACGACAGCTGGAAGAAGGCGGAACATGCAGTGACGATGAATGAGAGAAAGTACGTACGCGAGCTCCATGTCCAGCTCGACACGTGGCGGTCATCGTATGAGAGGAAGGGCAAGTCCAAGCATGCGTTCATATACAACTTCCGAACGGGCACATGCGTGTATTACGACCTAAGCGCCTAGGACAATGTTCCCTCTCGAAGCAGACGGGCAAGGTGCATGCACATGAATTTTCGGACTGTAGCATAGTAATTATGTGGTTGTCTCATAACCAATCTCTGCATCGAGAATAGTGTCTGATTTAGGGAGCGTTTATGCAGCATCCTAGTTAGGCAATTAGGACACAAAGCCCTCTAGGGCTGCGCCTCTTGGCTCTACGGTGATGACTTTAACAGCTATTAACGATGCATACGAGCCAGAAACAGAAGGCCAGCGAGAATTAATAAGAATGCCATCGCGGGCTAAAGATATTAGCGATGACGCTGAAGATGACACTGGAGATCTTGCTATAGGATGATAACAAAAGGATACGCATTAGATAAGTCATCATTCCCGTGTCTAATCGACACCTATATTGCTTGGTCTAGGCAAAGCCTAGATTATCACAATAATTACGTTATTGCGATTTAACGGCTGCCACCGCTGCCGAGGTACGTTATAAGATGCCTCATAATTTAAATAGGATATCCCTAAAGAATACTCATATTATGCTAAGAGCTGGATTCAGTAGTGGATCTAGGAGAAAGCAGGTATAATAAAAGCAACATAAGAAGTCTCCTTTTACTCTCTCACTACATAAACTACATAAATGACCATGGGAGCCTAGTACCAGATGTCTAAGCCGCTTCTCTAGCCACAAAGGGATGCTCCTTGCGCCAGAGGGGATGCTGCATAAACACCCATAAACGCTCCCCTAATTTATGAAACTCATGTCCGCGGCTACCTGAAAAGAGCAGGAGCAACTACTATGTGTCAAGACCAACGTGACTGCCGAACAAATCTGTGGAGAGTAATGATAGTAAGAGCATGAATGCAAAGTTTAGTTGCAAAGGGCACTGCCGTCGTTAAAAGGTAAAAGGAGCCCGCCTGTGCGATAGTTCAAAGTGAATCACAAATAGACCAAATCCTGAGTTTAAAACCCTGATGAGTCACTCATACACTTTGTGGCTGAGACTTCAATGTCAACTCTATTCCTACTCAATAGCTATTTAACATCTGGTCAACCCCCTCAGTGTCAACTCGATTCTCAGTCTCACTCATTGTTCTACACAAATCAAATTACCACAATACCTCAACACAACAACTGAATCCGATTTACAATGAACGCTACAAATTTACTGACCGACTTCGGCCCCCTCGAACGGATCGGGCATGGCCACTGCGGCTCCGTCTGGGGCGCACTCGGGCTGGAGCCCATGGAGCCCATGGATGGGACTCATGGGAATCCTCGCGCCGTGATCAAACGCGAAGATGCAAGCCCCGGGAGGGACATCCGAAACGAGGTGTCTGTCCAGTCACAAGTTTCCGCATGCGCAACGGGCGGCATGCTACCGCGCGTATTGGTTCCCAAATGTTTTGGTTTCATGGGCAGTCTCGATGAGAGATGGACCCAGCTGCTACCACTACTGCCCGCTGGCTTCGATGGATGCAGAGCCATGATCGCCGAGAAGATCGAGCCCGTGTCGACGCGGGCGCAGTTGCTCCTCATTGACAGGTACGGCCCGGAAGAGCATCGCGATGTATTGCGAGAGTCACTTTTATGTCACGGCAAGCGCGAGCATTGCCTGGCCCGCATCTACCTTGGCCGGCGACGACAGATGCACCATCCAGACCAACGCCAACAGCGCCCTCGTTTCTTCAGCCTCCGCAACTTCCCCATCCACTCCGACCAAGCTGAAGAGCTTGACCTACCCTGTGAAGAGTACGCCAAGTCCATGGCAGAGGCTCTGGCAGTACTTCACTGGAGGGTCAGGACGAATGGCGCCGATGTCGAGTTCGTTCTTGGTGCCTGTCGTGGGGCCGGAACAGCGGACGTGTCGACCCCCCTCGGCGAACACGCCATCTGGATGCTTGACTTTGATTGCTCCAGACCCATCGAGGCAGATGAATCTGGCCTTGAGTCGATCACACGGGCATTTTGGCGCAACGATCCTTACTACCCCCAGCCGCACAGTGCTCATGAACGGGATCGACGACTATGGGACATCTTTGCTGCCGAGTATCGACGAGTGGGAATGGAGGTTGTACGAGCTTACCCTCGCGAGGGAGAAGACGTGGAAGTCTTGTGTGCTCTAGTCGATGGTGTGTTGACAAGGATTGTGGAAACAAAGGGGAAATGGAAGAGTGGAGGGCATTTCTGATCACGCAGCTGCCGTTGATTAGGGTCTGATTCACGAGCCGGTGCAAAGTTTGCACCGACTTTGCATAGTACAAGTTGTCTTTTTATTATGCCTAATAAATAGCTTACTTACCTGTTCTTAGTGTGGCTTATGTCTATTAATCTTCGTAGCTATAGCAATAGTTAATTTTGCCATATCTCACCGCCTATTATTATATAGCTAAACTAACGTGTAATCTCTTAATATTACATATTGTTACGTGGCAGAATGCGTACAGTCACAGCCTCACAGGAGACTATTATAGGGCCAGATCCAGCACTCTAGAACAGGGAATTAACTTACTTCTAATATTATATATGATACCTAACAGTAGCTTTCATAAGTGAAATTAGTACGACTTACGACCTGTCGAATCCGTTGGCCCCTCTGACGGATTCGACCCCTTATCGTGCAAATCCAGCACGTAGCAAGGTGGGTCTCGTGACCTAGCTGGTGCCGGTATGTGCGTGAAGGTTTCGAACTCTAACCTCCCCCAAAATAATTGTTATAGGCTACATACCCCGCTTTACGTACAGTCTACAACGCTAGCGTACTGTATACCAGTTCAGGTTCACAGGTGGGGTGGTGCCTTTTGTAGCCAAAAAGAAGCAGGATGTATTCTCCTGCGACGAAGGGACAGTAGTAGTTATTAAGGGAGACCAAGTTGAGCTACAGGTTGGGCATCCTGACCAGACCTTTTGATTAATTGTAACAAGGAAAACATGTTTCTTTCATGTGATGCCGGAACAAAATAGACGGCTGAGGATCCAGAATGTCGCGAGAGGGGGTTTCGGGCAGTGGCGGTCGTGACACCTACAGTGACAGTGTAATAAGCATTTTAATATTTTAATCTGAATTGGAGACGCGTTAGCTAGAACTTCTAACCTTTATTAGTCCGTACATAATAAGACTCACTGATGGCACATGGGCCGATTGGGCGGCAGGCCACCCTCAAACGCATGTGGAGCCCGTGGCCAGCTGATGCCGTCACTCCCGCCCGCCGCCTCGTCCTGACACGTCTTGTTCAGCGTTTTACTCTCAGGACTCCTTCACACATGACTGCCGAGAGCAATTTGCAGAAAGCGGGACTTTTCGTCAGCCCTCGCTGGCCCTCTTGACCTCTTGACTCCCCCGAGCGCATTTGACGCCTGCACGCCATCTAGATAGACCTGGACCCTGCCAGAGACGAGACGCTATTAACCGCCGCACACCCCTCTCCGTTGACCGGATCCGTCCGCCATAACTTGTCCCGTCATCTCGTCACCACCAGGTCCTTGACGGTTGCCCTGGCCTGGCAAGATTATCCCCCGACCATCTTGCCGACGTGCACTCAGGATCGGACCAGAAGCATGGCTCAAAAGCGGTTGATGCAGGAGCTGCAGGCTCTCGAGAAGGAGAATTGGGTCTATATCGAAGTATGATGGACAAGAGATGAGATTGATTGAAGACTGCAGACTGCAGACTTGATGGAGCCGACCCAGCTAACAATGGACACAGACGGACGATTTGAACATGATGCGTTGGAAGGTTGGGCTCTGGGTGGTGAACCCTGACAGCATCTGGCATGGCGCCTATCTCCGTGTATGAATACCCTCTCCGCCATAACGCGAGCCCGGGATATACTGAAAATGACGAGCTGACCAGTTGCACATCCAGGCCGAGATGCGATTTCCTGGCGATTATCCCTACCAGCCGCCCTCGTTCAAGTTTCTCACCCAGAGAATCTGCCATCCCAACGTCTACACTGACGGCAACCTGTGCATCTCCATTCTACACAGACCAGGCGACGACGAACAGTCTGGCGAATCAGCCAGTGAACGATGGAACGTGCTGCACGGAGTCGAGTCGGTGCTGCGATCAGTGCTGCTTCTCATGGACGATCCCGAAATCAACTCCCCCGCCAACGTCGACGCAAGCGTGCTGTTTCGTGATAACCGAAAACTCTACGACTCCATGGCCAAGGATATTGTGGACCAGTCACAACAGGAGATTCCAGATGGGGCGCGGATGCCCACAGCTGCCGAGATGGCCCCTGTTCCGGTCAAACTCGTCGAGGACGACATTGACTTTTGGAACATGAGCGACGAGGAGGAAGACTTTGGCGGCAGCGACAGCGACGAGGACATGGGCGATTTCGAAGAGGACGAGGATGACGACGACGACGACGACGACGACGAGGCGAAATGACTTGTTCCGCCCCGAGGGATGCACTGTCGGAGATCTGGACACACACGTCTGCAGCATAGCGGGATATACTTTGATTAACGGACGGCGTTTTGTATGCATCTGTGATGCAAAGGCATGCCGAGAACACCGCTGAGGCATTGCTTGGAATGATGATATTTTATTGGGCGTGGGGACATATTGGGCAGGCGCATAGTGTGCACAAGGTACTTTTTATTAGCCATTCCGTCAACATTTGAGCGTGGCCATGACATGTTTTTGGATGGCTGGCTGGCTTTGGTAGACTACGTTAGATGTTGCTTTTCACACTAGAGACAAGACTTTCCGCCCCACGTAAGGAGCCGTGCCAACCTGCATCGAAGTTTCAAATAACCAGAGGAGATGAGGATGTTTGAGGCGTTCCGCGGACGACGATTTGGATGTCGAACGGCCGGGATCTGACGCGCAGGTGCCACCGCCAGTACGTTGCACCTGCCTTCGTTGCACCTACCTACAACTTTTGGCCTGTCACTGTATGAAGGTATGCACAGTGGGGTGTAGGTGCAGTGACAGGTGTATGTACACCACTCACTGTACATACAGTGTGTAGGTACGGAGTAGGCTTGCCGCCACACGCGCGCTAGCTGCAAGTACCACTCAGACTACCCAGAGAGAGCATCGCTGTCAAGGTAGAGCTCTCGAACTTCACCCTATTTTGACCATCACATCACATAGGATTCTCGCACACTCCTCTCTCCCGACATCCACCGACTGCGCCCACCATCTAGAGGTCGCCAAAATGGCCTCCAGGGCGCCGCCATCGGAGGAGGAGATCTCGCAGGTCATTGATTTCGCGGGTCTCAGTCCCCAAGATGATCGGCCCATGGTCATCCAGGCGCTCAAGGTTCGTCAGCCCAGACTGCGTCATGCATGGTACGCAGGCCAGGGAGAAATTAGCTTGGCTAATCCGATCCGAGATTTTCAGGAAAACGGAGGCAATGTCGAGGCGGTGGTGATGCAATATTTCGATAACCCAGAATCGGTAAGCTCGAGGGTGCTGCGTACATGTGTGCTGGGTGCCCGCTGACGTTTGGAGGATTGTAGTTTCGACAAAAGTTTACACAGCTATGGAACGAAAGCATGTTCTCCGCAGATCGGGATGGTACAGCCAATAATACTGGAATCTGTACGTTTGGCCTTGTTACAGCAGTGGGTGATGCTGCGAAGTGCAATTTCTGAACAGACACAGCGTTTCACATCGAGTCGATGAACAACAACGATGCGATCCAGGGCGTGACTCCGCCGCCCGAGGCGTACGGACCGACTGCGCCTTCACGACCGCCATCGAGATCGAACACAAAGTCGCCTTTGGGCAGGGTGGTGGACTGGGCTGGCAATGATGTGCCTGGTTCGTATTTTCGGAAAGTTGGAGCTTTGGAAATGCGGCTGACTTTTGGGTAGCTGCATCGACTGGCCCATCGCGAGAGGACGAAGACATGCAGCGAGCGCTCCGGGAATCCGCACAGGAAGCCGGCATCGGGCTGATCGATCAACAGTCGGGTATAATGGATACGTCGACGACGTCTGTACCGGCCTTTGGACCAGCCAACAAACCCGACTACGATGAGGGAAGCTGGGCCATGGTCCCAGGCGGTGCATCAGAGACCAAGGTCCCCGGGGCACCCGCGCCGTCGTTACGAAAACGAACACACGGAGCACCTGCATTCTTGGTACAGGGAATCAACACGGTAGGAAACCACGGTCTAGGGGGCATGCTTACGGTGATGCATGAGATTGCACTGGCACGAAACACGTTGCTAGAGATTGGGTCTCCAGCTGCGTCGTATGGATTCAACAGTGAATGGTGGAAGGGCCAGGAGATCTTGCCACCACACGTGCTCGCGCGGCTGCAGGGAGGAGGGGACCTTCAAAGGGGCCAACAAGACGAATACAAGCCCGACGCAGAAGAGGAGATTCATCGACTGATGGCATTCCTGGACTCTACCCAACGGAGCTATGGAACAGTCAGCGTACTAACGGACCTGATTCCGTGCCCGAGCCTGGGGCCGGAAAAGCAGCTGTACGAGTTTCTCGGACCCAGAAACGAAGAAGCGCTGCAACCCTTGATTCACTCCGCCGTGCTTGCGCCAGTGTTCGGCGACGACCTGGGAGAGGAGGAAGCCAGATTTGGGCTATTGGAAATGGAACACGCTCGCGAGGAGTATGCTTATATCACCACGCTGTACGAGTCGTTGGACCACACAATGTGGAGCGATGCCTTTTCACACAGCGAGCTGCATGAAGGATCAAAGATGGCCATGTTCAAGGACATGGGCGACGTGTTGGCCATCAAGCTCAACGGAGACGGACCTACAGAATCTATTGAGATTCCGGAAAAACTGTACCTCGAGAAATACCAAACATACCGAAAGGACGAGGCTCGACGAATACAAGTGGCATGGTGCGAGACGAAGAATGCGATTGCGCGAATAGCAAAGGAGGAGATGAAACTCTACGAGTGGCGCAACGATTGGAACGACCTGGTATTTGACCGACAGCAAATGATTCAACGCGCCGTGAACCAGTGGCAGACGTACCGACAATATATACAGTCGCTCGGCCGGTTTCGACAAATGGAAGCATCTGGCTTCGACACGGACAAATACCCAGACTACCGCAAGGCCCCCTTTGAAACAGGACCAGACGTTGACACCGAGTACACGACTGTGGAGGGCGTGCTAGAGCTGACTGAACGGATGCTGTCTGACATTGACACGAGGATGAAGAGTAGGTGCCAAAGTAAAAACTTTTTTTTTTTTTTAAAAAAAAAAGAAGAGTGGATTTGTTCTCTTCCAGCTGACTTGAAATGAATGAACAAAGATCTTAATTCGCAATTGGAGCAGATCAAGAGCAAGCAACGGTTTCTTGGTCGACTGCTGACAAGACCAAACAAATCGGGCAGGCCACGGCCCATGTCGTGCAAAGAGTTCTTGTTGCGCGGCGTCGTCACACAGTCGGACATTGTCTACGTCTGTCAAAGAGTCGAACCGGACTTGATACAGCTGGAAGAAGAACCTCGACAACTGGATCAGTGGTGGAGGCTGGCATATTACCCTAATGATGAGCAGCCAGTCAAAACAGAGGTGGTTCCCACGAGTACCTGCGTGTTGCTGGTGAGATCTGTTGCTAACACAATCGACACAGAAGACGAACATGGACCAAGTATTGCAAGACGTCTGGCACGAGACAAAGGTGCCTCTCATGGTATACGCCACAGAAGCAGCACTGAACGTAGCACGGACACCACTGCCGATGCCACTACAGCGATTTGCACGGGCAGAAAACAAGGCATTCCAGCAAGAACTGGATCAAGAAACGATGGGACCACCAACTGACCCCATCTCACCATCCAAGAGAAAGCACCGAGCTGACAGCATCGACTCGATGGACAGTAACCGGGCTACACTAGGGAGTGACGACGGCCAACACGGATTCGAGGGTGGCCACGTCTCGACAGAAGCATCAGAAGTAGTCATGGTATCGCGGGACGATTGAAGCGGCAGGCCAATGAGGGGCCTCCCGTCCATAGAAACTTCTAGAAGATTCTTCCATCAAGTTCGACGCTTTGAGACATGACGGTACAACAGCCCAGCCTCGTCTTTGAGCATCATGACATGTTGCAGGCGCATTGGAAAAAAAAACACCGGATTTTTTTGCGCTATGTACGGCTATGTATAGCGAGCATTCATGACTGTTGATTTGCTTCGGGCGTATGCTTGAAATCGCAGGCGTCCCACGATTGGCGGTCAAGCTAGACGGACACCCCGCCATCATTGGCAGGAAGTATGTGTATGTGTTGCATTGATGCGTGCGTGCATCGCTATACTCTTTTCTCAGTGTAATGAATTAAGACACTATCTATCACGTTGTTGAACTCATGGTGAAATGCCACTCACTCCGGCCCACGCTCACCGCACCGTGTTCCCCGCGGTGTTGCGTCATAAGTCGCCTGGCAGGCCTCGCCGACATCGAAGCTTCCACAAGGTCCCATTCAAGGTCCCACGCTGTCTCTTCGAGCCCGTTGGTCCCACTTGCCACTGGAACACTGGAAGCTTGCCCCAACCACGCCGACCAACTCGACCCTCTTCTCAATTCTTGCTTCCCTCGTGCAACTCCCCTTTCCCTAATCATACTGCTTCTCTTTCCACCCATCACCACGTTGGAAGTTACGCTTACATCCACACTTCGACTTCGTGCGATAGCGAAAAGATATCCGGCACTCGATTGGCACACGCAAGATGGTCAAGGAGACGAAACTGTACGACACGTTGAGTGTCAAGCCTGAGGCTTCCCAGGATGAAATCAAGAAAGCATACAGGTAAGTGATGTGCAAATTGAAGCTTGAGGCGCTCCTTCCCTGGTCCTTGTTCTTCCGACAGAAGCTAACATTTTGACAGGAAAGCAGCTTTGAAATGGCATCCTGACAAGAACAAGAATAATCCCAGCGCTTCTGAAAAGTTCAAGGAATGCTCGCAGGCCTATGAGATTCTCTCAGACCCCGAAAAACGCAAAGTCTATGACGAATATGGCCTCGAGTTCCTGCTGAGAGGAGGAGGCGCACCACCGCCAGAGAGTGGTGCTGGTGGTGCTGGTGGCTTTGCTGGCGGTGGCATGCCCGGAGGTGGATTCGGTGGATTCGACTTTGGCAGCGGTGGCATGCCTGGAGGAGGAGGCGGCAGTACCCGGACGTTCCATTTCAACACTGGCGGTGGACCCGGCGGCGGCTTCAGCTTCAATAATCCAGAGCACATATTTGCCGAATTTATGCGTCAGCAAGGCGGCAGCGGCATGCACGGCGGCGACGACGACTTTGGCGACATCTTCTCGTCATTTGGTGGCGGTGGCCAGGGAGGCGGCAGTCGGTCTGGCCGCACAAGGATGAGGGCGACGTCTGGATACGGGGAGCCGAGACAGCGGGAGCATACGCCCGAGATCACAACGGTGGAGCGACCGCTGCCATTGACCTTGGAAGAGCTGTTCAACGGAGTCACCAAGAAGATGAAGATCAAGCGCAAGACATTTGACGAAACAGGAAAGCGAGTGCAGACGGATCAGATTCTGGAGGTTCCCATCAAACCGGGGTTGAAGAAGGGGTCCAAGATCAAGTTCAACGGAGTTGGTGACCAGGTCGAAGGTGGACGACAAGACTTGCACTTCATAGTGGAAGAGGTGAGCCGCCCCTTCCCCCTTGCTTCAACTGCCATATTTGATTTCGAGACGCACACATATGCTAACAAGTTTTGCAGAAAGAGCATCCTCTCTTCAAGCGAGAAGACAACGACCTCATCCATACCGTCGTCCTCGATCTAAAGGAAGCCCTGACAGGGTGGAAGCGAACGGTCACCACGATTGAGGGCAAGCAAATCAATCTGGACAAGGGCGGACCTACACAGCCCGGGAGCGAGGATCGGTACCCAGGGCTGGGAATGCCCATGTCGAAGAAGCCTGGTCAAAGGGGCGACTTCGTCATCAAGTACAAGGTCAACTTCCCCTCAAGTTTGACAGCGGCCCAGAAGCAACAGTTGAGACAGATTCTGTAAGGGGCTTCTCGGCAGGAGAAGATGGATATTTGCAAAGCAACAAAGTATATCTGCTGAGCCATTCGATGATGATGATAACAAAGACACATGCACGCACAAAATGAGAAAAAGAGTCTTTGGGTTTACAACGGCGCTGGGGTGTTTCCTTTTTTAATTCACGTATCTGAGGCAAGCACAGCAGAGGTTGTGCATACTGAATGAGGGAGCTGTGAGAAGATGAAGATGGAGAGACGTACTGCTTGAATTTTGTTGTTCTTTTACGAGAAATGTTTCGTGTTGTATTGGGATAAAGCCCGCACAGTTGGAGTAAGACACGACGGGCCGATACAACCAGCATACGCCTCGGCTGTATGCAGCCTCCATGCTCCTCCTCCAAGTTTTTCAACGTCGTTTATTCTTAATTTTTTTTTCATAGCGTAGTTCATTTAACAATGAGAGACAGAGATGGCAGCCATGGAATTTCGCAACAAGTGAGGGTGGAATTTAGACTGGCCCGCCGGACTACCCGGTCGATGACGCCCGGCCGCGGATGGCCACGGATGGCCACGGATGGCGGGGAAGGTCCGAGTGGGGGGGGGTAAAGGACAGCAGATAGCAGAGAAAGCCTCACTTTGGGTGCCAGCCACTCTTTTTTGGTGCACTCGGTCGGTGGGACAAAGTCTAGTTGCACCGAAATTGGCACTGCTGGGCTTGAGGTATTTCCTTCCCCCCCCGAGAGACCAGACGGACTAGATGTTTAAACGTAAATGCAAGTGGTGGCACGTTGCTGTGTGTGAGTGTGACAAAGGGAAGAGGCACCCAGAGACGGAGAGCTTTGGGGGTGGTGGTGGGCTGCTTCCTCGGCCAAGACTTGGCTTGGCTTGTTTTCTTGTTTTCTGTTCCTCTTCCCCTCCTCCTCTATGTATGTTGACCGAGTCTACTCAACTCTTCTCTCGTCAATCTACATTCGTAGACCAAGACTTGCTCAGAATTTAGCCAATTCTCTTGTCTGTTGCTGTTCTAGCCCCATCTCAACTTCCAAACTTTGATTTGCATCATTGCATCATTTACGTCCGTGGACCAGCCGTCACAATGGCCAAGGTAGCTTTGTCTTCATTTCCCCTCCTCCTCCCCTCACCCCCCCGGTCCCCACCCATCACGATGGCTAACTGCGGAGAATTAGATCACCACCCTCTTGTTTGACTGTGACAATACCCTCGTGCTTTCCGAGGAGCTAGCGTTTGAGGCATGTGCCGATCTCATCAACAAAATCTGCGCTGAGCGCGGTATCAAGAAGACATTTACTGGTGAATCGCTCATTGTGGAATTCGTGGGCCAGAATTTCCGCGGCATGTTGACTACCTTGCAAAAGGAGTACGGCATTGACATTGCCCCCGAGGATATGGAAATGTATGTTCGCATGGAAGAGGACGCTGTTATTGCCAAGCTCAAGGCTGCGTTGAGGCCCTGCCCTGGCGTGGATGAGCAGCTGCAGAAGCTGGCTGCCTCGAACAAGTACCTTCTCGCCGTGGTGTCGTCCTCTGCTCTGCGTCGTGTCAAGGCGTCTGTGGAAAAGGTGGATCAGAACAAGTACTTCAAGGGCCCCAACGGCGAGGATCTCATCTACTCGGCGGCGACGAGCCTCGACACGCCCACCAGCAAGCCTGACCCTGCCATTTACTTGCACGCCCTCAAGGCTCTGGGCAAGAATGCGGGAGAGAGCGTGGCGATTGAAGACAGCAAGAGTGGTACGCTGAGCGCTACCAGGGCTGGAATCAAGACGATTGGTTATGTCGGCCCCTATGCGGATGACAAGAAGGCTGAGATGGAAAAGGTCTTGACTGACGCGGGCGCCGCGGTGATTATGCGCGACTGGAAAGAGTTCCCCGCTGCTCTGGAAAAGATTGAGTCTGGTGCCGCGTAGGATGTTGCGGTGCAGTCGTCGTTGCTACCTGACGATGCTGCCCTGGTAGCTGTCTTGACGGGCTAGCTTTGGAATTATAGATATACGATGGAATGATTTGAGACAAGCCCCCTCCCTTCCCCGTTTGCAGTGGTTTACCAAGCATGGTATTTATTGATGGCGATTGCTGGTCAGGACCCTTGTGCATTTTCCTGTCTTGCCCAATCCATCAAGAAGCTATTCACGCTCTGCAACGTCTGCCGGCTAGGATTGCCCGCTGGGTACGCCGTCACTATGCGGCCCAGCTTCGCCTTGACTTGTGATTTTGTAAAGAAGACATTCTCATCCGGCACGCGGAACTGTTCCTCCCCATCAAACAGGTAGCATGAAAGTGCGAGCGCGGTGCCCACGGACGTGTCTCGTCCCGACTCACACGCCACAATGACTCGACGCTCTTCTCCCAGCCCACGTCCGGTTTCCAGGAAGTTACTCACAAACGCGCACACCTCTGGCAGCGCGAGCCGTAGGTTTCGACTGGCAGTCTTGTGTTTGCCCAGCCCGACGTGCATGTGATTGGGGGCTCGAACCCACGTGTCCTTGTGCGTAGGAGCATCCGCCAAGGCTACGTGACAACAAGCGGCGCCGGATTCGGGGGCACTCAACGGCAAAGCACACACACTGATCTGACGAGTGAGCCGGATCCTCCTCGACGGAGCGTCATGGCAGTGCTGCCTCTCGGCCTCGTCCTCCCGCAGCAGCGAGGCAATCAGGTCGGGCAGGTGGGCATCCGCAGTCGACAGCAACGTGTCGACGTGGTTCCAGAAGACATCTGGCGTCAGCCCGCAGGCCCAGTTCTCGGCGTCGTCGGCCGCGCCCTGGATGTACCCGTCGTGGGAGTCGGCCTCGCTGCCGAGGACGCGGCGAGAAGCGGTGAGGCAGACGACGGGTCTGTAGTCCCGGAAGATGACGCCCTGGTCGGGGTCGGGGGGGCCGGGGGCCGGGGCAGGCAGAAGCGTCGAGTCCCGGGTGATCCAGGCCGGGCGAAGGGGCTTGGTGAGCGTGGGCAGCGGGGAGAGGTCGAGGTCGGTCAGGGACTGGACAAAGGACGGGATGAGGGCCTCGATCTGGGCGCGTGTCGTGGAGGGGAGGTGCGGCGGGAGGAATAGATGGTCGGAGAGGGGGTGCGAGGGGAGAAGAAGGTGGTTGAGGACGGTGCACCAGATGGGGATGGTGGTTGAGAGGGCATCGGGCATTCCTGTGGGCCGCGGCTGTCTGTGAGATTTGGGAATGGATGGACACTATGGAGGAGAGACGTACGCTTGCCTCGTCGCGTGGAGTCGACGATGATGATGCTAGGCGCGGCTTGGTCAATAACATGTACACACAGTCAGTCTGTGGCACGGAGACGACGTGAGTGAAGAGTGTGTGAATGAATACCCGTCGTGCTTCTCAACGAGCTCTATCAGATGCACGTTCAGCCTCCTGGTGCTGAATTTCCAGGCCCGCTCATGGCCGTCGGTGCTCTTAAAGTACGCGGACGCGTGCTTGAGCCCCGGCGGAACGTACCAGCTTCCGCAGCGCTCGTTGGCGACCAGAGGCCGGGGTGCCAGCGAGGCAGATGAGGCTGCGAGCTGGACGAACCGGGCGTCGGCGAGGATGGAGGTGAGGCGGTTGTGGATGCTGAGGGTGGAGCGCTTCAGTGAGGCGAGGAGCGTGGATAGGGAGGGCTGGCAGGGGAAGACGATGTCGTTGATTTTGATGTTTCTGTTGTTGGGGTCGGCGGCCATTATGGCTGGCTGGCTGGTTGGTTGGTTGGTTGTGAATTTTATCATTTTACAAATTGATTGAAGTGGGCGAGTGATTGATTTCGACGGGTCCCACTTTTCGGTACCTATGTATTATGTACGGATTGGACAATGGCTCACACCAGCTTCCACACCCCCCCCTCCACCGAGATTCCGACCTCCCTCCCCTCGTCAATGCTCCTCCTGCCGGCCTCCAAGATGGCCGTCGTGGCAATGGTGTTCTTCAGCGTCGGCAGCCCCTTGTCGTCCAGCTCCTCGGGCCTGGTGCCCGCGTTGACGGCCCGGCACCCGTCCACAAACTTCTCCAGGGATATGTACCCGTAGCCCGTCTGGCCGTTGAAGTTCCCGTCCTCGTCGGGGGCGTACCGCATGTAAAAGGGGTTGAACCACTGCATCTGGCCCGCGTCGTCGTCGGCCACGTCGTAGCCGCGATGGGCCTGGTCGACGCGGATCTCGCCGTTGGACGCCAGGTAGTGGAAGTACTGGTTCGTGTGGACGCCCGCGCGCTGGGGCGCCGTCCAGGAAGACGTGTAGACGCCGACGGCGCGCTTGGCGGGATGGCGAGTGTTGGCCCAGGTGACGAGCAGGGAGATGGTGTCTTCGGTCTCGGGCACGCACCCCAGGTCGGTGGCGACGCCCATGGACGACGAGGCCGATACCTTGACGGGCAGGTAGCCCAGCTGCTGGACCATGGAATCGCAGACGTCGACGTGGTGGCTGTTGAGGTAGTACGAAATGTCCGACTCCCTGCCCGCCCACGACTTGAACGTCTCGAGCTGGTACTTTGGCTGCGACATGTAGCTGTAGAAGTAGTTGAAGTCGCCCAGGTTCCTGGCCTTGAAGCGCGCGTCCGAGTAGGCCGGGTCGAAGCGCTTGTGGTGCTCGACGAAGACGTAGACGCCCTTTTCGCGCGCCCGCCGCACCAGCTCCTGGTGGTGGTCCAGCCGCTTGACGGCCGGCTTGGTCAGGAGCACATGGACGCCTCTCTCGATGGCGTACAGCGCGATCGGGTAGTGCGTCGGGTCGGGCGTGAAGACGGTGATGGCGTCGCCCGGCGCGAGGGCGTCGATGGCCGTCTTGTAGGCGTCCGCGTCCTTTCGGTCGTCGGCCGGGAACGAGTCGAACGAAGTGTCGAGGCCGTTGTAGACCTGGGTGATATTCTTTCTCAGGTGCTCGCGGATGGCCGGGAACTTGGTGCCGTTGACGCCCACCATGCCCAGCTTGTCGACCTTGCCGCGTCGTCGCAGGTCAAAGAGGGTGAGGCCCACGACGCCGACTTTCTTGTCGGACCCCGAGGCACCGCCGCCGACGAAGCCGGTCGTGTACTCTCCGGTGCCGATCTGGACAACTTTGCGTTAGTGTCCTGATCATGGCGGGAGAGCATGCCTTACCATGAGCACGTTGAGGCCTGCCATGATGACAATGTTTGTTGCTGGCGGGCTGGTGAGGAAACAGAAATCAAGAGAGGGGGGGTGCCGGGTCGGATTGGGAGACGAGACTGAGGGCTGAGGCGGGGGCAGGCGGGATAATCTGCGCCCCGTGACTGGTGGATAAATGCATCGTAGTCCGTGCCTCCCGTTTGATTCGTCGGCCTCGATCCCTGCATTTCCGTCGGCCCGTCGTTCAACGGCACTTGAAAATATGTATGTCTTGACCCCCATGGCCGATGCAGAAAGCCACCGCTCGCCAACAGTCCCTCGCACCCAGCCCAGAGCAGCGCGGCACAACTGTCGACGATGAAGGGCATCCATTTCACCTTGCAAGTACTCCGTAGTACCCGTACCCGTCTCCAAGATGCCAGTGCCTTGCCGACTTTTCCAGCATGGACATGAATTTCACGTGCTGGCTTTGATGTAGTACGAGCTTGGTGGGACAAGGCAGTTGTGAGTAGTTCTGTATGACGGGTCAGTGGTTCAGCGTGAACGGGATCGAGCACATTTGCACATTAAGGTTTCGTTTAGATTTATTCAAACAAAGTCCGTATACGTCTTATTTCGCTCATGAACCAAATCGCAATGTACATGCAATCCCAACACACAATCAGTCATATCCTGCGCCACGCTTCCAGGGACTACGTGAGCTGTGGTCAGCATTTGCCGACTGCAAAAGTGGCTCAGAGAGGACATACCTAGAATTGTTCACCTGGCGATATCCCGAAGGTGGCGGGCCGTTATGCGGTTCCATGCTCGCGGGAGAAGCAGACCGGAACGGACTCTGCTCTCTGCTGGCGGGGAAAAGAGGCATCGACGGACTGACTGGCGATGGGGAGCGGTGCATGCCGTGGCCGGGGTGGAGATGGCCATTGTCGTCGTCCAAGTCCAGCCCAGATTTGTAACCTCCCTTGTCGCCTCTTGCTGTGGCGGCCAGGGCATCGAGCTCGGTGGTGGTGGTCAGGTGCGTTTGAGAACGCATGAATGAGGCGCGATCGTCGGCCATGAATTGGTACCGGGCATCTGGGTTCTTGCGGAAGAAGGTGACTGCCGTAGAGATGATGACCATGAGGAGCAGAATCAGGGAAAAGGAGCAGTTAAGGATAAAAAAGACGACGCCAACGCTGCCGCGGACGATGCCAGGCGCGCCAAAGACGTCAGAAAAAATAATAAGGAAGACAGCATTGATAAAGTTGACGGCGTAGATGGCAATATTAAAAGAATTTGTGGACTTGTCCATCCAGGGTCGCATGACGGACGAGGCGATCAAGGCTGCTAGCTCTAGAATGAGAAAACCGATGGCCTGTGCCAAGCCAGCCTTTTGACCAAATGACACAAACATGGCCTTAACTAAGACGTAACAGAGGACAGGAACCACAAAGTAATAGGCTGATGCGCGGAATTGGATATAGAGGAAGCCCCATTTATTCAGGCACTGGGGGTCCGAGAAGAGAATGTAGGCCGGGTTTCTATGCATCGCAATAGACCGACGGGCGATTCGAATGACTTTCCCTGTGCCCCAACCCAAAATGACGGTCAACGCCAAGAAGAAGATGACTGCCAGGACGGCTTCGGCCGAGGAATCGATTTGCGTCAGTTCCCAGAGACAGAGAATGACGATTTGGGGAAAGCTAATCAAGCAGAGGCGGAACATGATTCCCTTGAGGATGATGCGCCAACCATTTCGGAACTCGAGGAAACGGTCTTTGGCGAGCAGGCCGCTGGATGCGCAAAGCTCGATGATGCCCTTAAACGCGGCCACGCCCAGGGCCGTGATGATGATGAAGAGACAGAAGAATGTCAGCCCCGTCATGAAGAGATTGGTCGTCTCAATCTTGGATCGGTAGGCCACTCGCTGGATGCCGTAGACAATGTACGACCCAGCCTCGGTCTGAATGTTGCCGCGACGCAGCAGGCGAGCAGCTCCGTCGGTGACCGGGTCAGGAAGCAAAGACAAGCCACGCGCAACGACGTTGGCCCCGGGCTCGAGCATTTCCAGGCCTCGCTTCTGCACTTGGACGGAGATGGTGCGGAGGGTAGAAAAGATGTTGGCGGGCGCGCCACCCGTGGCGCGCTGGTACCAGGTAAAGATGCGCTGCATGAAGTTGACGTGGATGATGCCCATGGACCATTGGAAGTTCTGAGTCCACGATTGCGCGATGGGCGGCAGATGGACACTCGTCAGGCCAATGATGGCCTGGGCCTGAAAATATCCAAATAGGGACAACGAGTTGGACGCAACATGGGCGGCGGTGTTCAAATGGCCGCGACCACTGACTATACCCGACGACAGGAGAGCCAATCCGGCAATGACGGCAGTGGCCCATTTGATGCCCTTAAGATCGACCGTCTTGCCGTTTGAAATCTGCGCCTCCACACAGGCAATTTGGACAGAGCGGGCATCTTTGTTCTCAGCCGTTAAATTCATCTTGACACGAACCATGGCGTCCAGGTCGGGAATACTAAAGGCGATTCCAGGAAGATCCTTTGTGGCGTCGCCGCTGACGGGAAAATTGAAAGACAGTTTTGTTTTGCCAGGAATCATGGGGCAGATACCGTCGAGACCCTTGATATCACAGGGATTGACCAGTTTCTGGATAATGGGCAACCCATACACAATTACAGCCACATCAAACATGACTCTGCCCTGGACTGACGACGTTGCCACCAGGTCAATGTCTGCCGAGTTGTTTCCAGGCGTGTAGACGACGTTGAATAGACTGGCTTCGAACCTCGAATCCGGTTGGCACGAATTGAGCGAGTTCGATAGAAGCATCCTCTCCGATACAACCAGTGACGGCAGAGCCACCAGGGCCGCCGCCAGGGCCTTTGCCGCATAGAACCGCATTCTGGGCGGTTCCTATCCTGTCCTATTCAATTTTACGGGCTACCTGACGCGAGGCTGGTCCGGCCAACCTTGTGGTGCGTAAGTTGGTGGCAAATATCCGTCAGGTATGCCAATAGAGATCGAGCTGCTACGGGACAGCTGGTCATGATTATTTCCCCAAGCTCCTACGTGCGTGGCGGTCATGGAAAGAATTGACGGTTCGCGTCGTGCCCAACGGTCGGTCGGGGGAAAAAAGGAGGCTTTCGAGAGCGAGCGCAGAGGTCAAGGTAGAGTAAAGGAATGAAACGACCGGGCAAGGTCAAACGGTGCGTGATTGAAGATGGAAGGGGGAGAGGTTGCCCCAGAGGGTTCCCAGAGGGGACAAATACGGAGAGGGCATGACAGGGACCTTGCCGCGTTGGGCAAAGGAATGGTCCAAGTATCCACAGCATGGCAGGGATCCACGCCCGGCGCGTCTCAGGGGTAATAAGGCATAATAAGGCGTAAACCAACCGATGTCGAATGTTTTGCAAAAAAAAGGTATTGTTCGCAATGTGAATATTCATCCTCGTGGCAGAGGTGACGCACCACAAACGTTTTCAGCATGAGGGACGGGCGGTTGGCTGATTTGCCATGCCATCGTTCTTCCAGAATCACACGAGTATTTGTCGAGTCGAAAAATCAACGAATGGACAAACCGCCCCCAAACCACCAATACCCCTCACATCAACGCGCATCCCATCCTTCATCATCATCATCATCATCATCGGTCCACGCCCTTTATCGTAATGGCCATAAACACGTCGACAACAGCCATAGAAGGCGCAGAGTACTTGGAGCGGTCTGGTTTCCACAAAATCTTTGTGCTCCCAGCAACGACGGACCATGATGCCCTGCAAGTAGGCTACTCTGACCTTGGCCGCCAACCCACGGCGACAGCTGACCAGGACGAGCCGCCCGTTGTACTCTTCATGCCAGGCATGTTTGCGTCTCGCTTCCACGGCTTGTTCATGGACGTGGTGGGCAACAAAATTGGCGTCCGCGTCTTGACTGTCGATCGGTGAGTCTACCCTCCGTCTGCCTGGCCCTGAATCCACGGGACACGATTCTGATGACAGCAATTCGTGGTTTCCAGTCCTGGAATGGGCCAGTCGACTGATGTGAAGCCTGAGCAGAGAGTCGCCACCTGGGTCGAGCTCGTACCACGGCTGCTGGCGCACCTGGGGGTACGGCACGTCTCGCTGGTCTCGCATAGCGCTGGGGGCGTGTATCTCCTCAACACGCTATACAGCTGTCGAGACGTGCTTTCGTTGACTAGGCCCTATGTCGCCCTGTTAGCCCCCTGGGTGGACGTTCAGCATTCAGGCCTCAAGCTCTGGCAGGCAGCGCGGCTACTGCCCAGTGCTGCTTTCGGGTCCTGGAACAAATTAGCCAAGTCCATAGCTACAAAGATGGGGCCCGCCATTGGCTCGAGCATTGGCACCATAGGGAAATGGCTGCCAAAGAGTACATCGGCATCAGATGCGGAACTCGAAACGGCAAAGAACCGTCTGCATTGGCAGAGTGGGTATGGCCTCTCTGTCGAATTCCTAGACACGGCCCCTGATGCCTTGCTTGGCGCCATGTTCGCGGAGAACACGGTTGGTGCCAACAGCGAGGCGAGGCAGTGTCTCAAGAAGCATGGGGACGGCACCTGGGGTGAGTGCGAAGATTTCCAGATCTTTGTGGAAAAGTTGGTCGCGCAGGAAAGAAGTCGTACACAGGAAGCAAAATTGAGGGTCAAGATACTCTTTGCAGAGAACGACGCCATGATAGGGCAGCAAGGCCAGCAATACATGAAGGCTTGCTGGGACAAATCCGAGTTTGCGGATGTGCTAAACTTCACCTCGGCAACCGTCGACGCCACCGATCATGAAAGCTTAATGACAGTGGCGGCTGTCCTGGAGAATGTGCTTGGAGATGTTGTAGGCGAGAATGCCGCACATGGTAGATCCATCTAAGTTGGACACAGTGCGTCCTCTGGGAAGAAATAGTCCATGCCAAAACAATTCGATGTCATGACCTGCCTCTAAAAAAGTAATCATGTCCAAACGTCCCGGGAGTCGAACCAACGTGCAAAATGTTAAAAAGGGAGGTATGGACAATCCCTCATGCCATTACCGCGAGGCCAGGCAGTCGTCGAAACAGTCCATAGAAAAGGAGAGCGGTAAAATTCATAATAGTTTTTATTGCAAGTGGATGCTAATATTGAAATACAGTCCAATGAATGACTAGGGGCACGGCTAATGACAGATCTTTCTATGGCACTAATTAAGGTAAGTGTCAGGTAGGGGTGTCTGTAGGTGTTAATAAAAGCGTTCAATTCGGTTAATCAGAGGTGTAGATAGTAGCTAACTTTTATACCTAAAAGGTATATAGTATACTATAGTAATAACTAGTCTATAGAGGTACTTCTAATATATTATATCTACCTTTATCTTATAGAGGGTTTTATCCTAGTTAATACATAAGCTATATCTATATATCTAATGCTTTAAGGAGCTCTCCCTAATATACCCCCCCTAGCTAAGATATCTATTAAAGCTAGAGTTTATAAGTATAAGAAGAGATTATAATAAATTCCTAGTATTATAATTATATAGGAATCTCCTATAAGCTAATCTAGTAATAGAAATCTTTATATATTTAACCTAATAAAGGCTTTATAAAGCTATTTATAGGTATCTCTAAGGTCTTTATCTAATTAACCTTAATATTACCTAAGGTATACTACTCTTAAATCTATATTTAATTTATATTAAGATACTTAAGGCTAGTCTAAAGCCTTCCTTCTATATACTCTATAATATAGATTATTTACTTATTATTATACTAGAGAATTAATAGTAGTAGTATATAAACCTTAATATTATAAAGTAGCCTCCCTAGAGATATATACTCTTTTATACTATAATTTAGGGTAAAGAGCTTTACTTCTATACTTAAGGTTATTATATAATATTACCTTCCTAACTTCTAATTAATTATAGTACTATATATTATAAAGATATAGCCTTATATTAACTTCTAAGTATTA
>JFGX01000088.1:0-84347 GCA_000729855.1 Epichloe aotearoae | reverse complement strand
TTGCTTCCAGGGTTGTTTCCAGGATTGCCACCACCGGTCGCAGGTGTGCAGAGGACGTCTTGGCCAGCCTACACAGCAAGTTAGCGTCCTGTCCTGTCGACCACCTCCAAGAATTCGCATGACTTACCACTGGGACAACACAGCAGAGTGCCTGCTTGCCCGCGGCGCCGCAGGTAGACTTGAAGTTGTCACCGCTCATTGGCTTCGATGATGCTACGCAATGTCAGAGACTTGTAGACGCGAACTGGACCCCCATTTCCATCACACTTACGGTTGGCGCAGTCTAGGGCAGCGACTCCGAGGACGTTGGTTGCGCAGCATTGAGGGTTGCTGTAAAGTCCTGATGGGCAGGCTTTGTAGTCGTTTCCTGGGTTGTTGCCGCCTGGGTTGTTTCCTGGGTTGTTTCCGCCTGGGTTGTTGCCTGGGTTGTTACCACCTGGGTTGTTTCCTGGGTTGTTGCCACCTGGGTTGTTTCCAGGGTTGTTTCCGCCTGGGTTGTTTCCAGGGTTATTGCCACCTGGGTTGTTCCCCGGGTTGTTTCCAGGGTTGTTCCCAGGGTTGCTGCCGCCACCACCAACGGGCGCAGTGCAGAGAACGCCCTGTCCGGCCTGTTTGTCGCACGGTTAGTTCTGGGCTGTGGGCGATTACTCAAGAAAGCTCGTGAACTCACTGCCGGGACAACACAGCAGAGGGGCTGCTGGCCGCCACAAACAGACTTGAAGTTGTCAGAGCTCGTGGGAGCGGAGGACGCTAGAGGCTTGTTAGTATCGTCTTCGCCTTGACTCGTCTTGGGTCAACGTACGGGTCTTGCAGTCGAGAGCTGCAACGCCGAGGACGTTGGTTGCGCAGCACTGAGGGTTGCTGTAGAGTCCCGAGGGGCAAGGCTTGTAAGGGGCATTGCCGCCGGGGTTCCCGGGGTTGTTGCCTCCCGGGTTGTTACCACCGGGCTGGTTGCCGCCGGGCTGGTTACCACCGGGCTGATTACCACCGGGCTGATTACCGCCGGGCTGATTACCGCCGGGCTGATTACCACCAGGATGATGGCCACCATGGTGCTTCTGGCATTCGCCGCACTGGCTAGTCGGCACAGCTAGCGTGCCGACAAAGAGGAGGGAGGCTACCGCGAAGAACTTCATGTTGACTGTCGAAGCGAATAGACGCGGGGGGGACACCGTAGATGCAGAGAAAGAAGGGATGAAAAACCAAAAAAAGAGAGTCTTTCAAAAAGGCTGGCCCCGGGAACTGATTTGGAAAAAAGACAAGACGAGTTGAATGAATGTGAGTAGCGAAGGCAGTTGTCCGAGATTTCCCATCTCATCAGAGCGACGAGTCGGGCTTTTTAAACTGTTCGGCTCCCACACCTCATCCCGTCGTCCATCCCCGTTGCCGGGCACATCAGGCAAGGCTCGCTCTCGAAGAAACAAACAAAGGGAAACAAGAAAGCAAAGACATCAGAACCAATTTTGTTCCTGCATCAATATTGAAGGGAGGCTTGCCCTGGGCAAGGCAGCCCTGTGTCTGCAGTTGCTGGCTTCTGGTGCCGGAGGAGCGCTTCCCGATAGGGCCAGTCGGGACCAACCGACGACCCCCCTCCGTTGATGCAGGCCAGATTCGCGATGAGGCAGGTAGGAAAGGAGTGAAGAGACAAGGTTGATGAACTGTTCCGCAGGGCCGCAGGGGGGGGGAAAGCACCTCATCGAGACAAAGGCGTCGTGAAACATGCATTATGAGCTTGGATATTGTGTCCCTTGCTGTCCTTTCCTCCCTTGGGAGAGAACAATTCAAGCGAGCTAGCTGTGTGAGCAAGTGGCCAAGATGAATTCGGCAGCCGACTTTGCTGAGGCTCAGATGGACAATGCCGTCCAAGGTGCATCTTGATCTGGTGGTGCTTTGCTTCTCTTCTCTTCTCGGTTGTCTTCTCTTCTCGGAGGTTCTCTTCTCAGAGGGGCGTGATGGCGTCTCCTCCTCCTCCCCTCCAAGGATCTGTCGTTGAAGCAAACGAGCTGCCCTTCTTCCTTTCCCACAGTTGCTTCTTTGTATTCGGCTACGCCTGAGACCTTGTCTCATTGAATTCCGGTCGCCCAACTCAGCTCACAGATCGTTCTGGCGCCTCGCGTTTTCTGATTGGCCAATCCGACGCCAAGCGGATGGATGATGCGCAGGGGGGCTGGCGGCCATGCAAGGGAAACAATGAAAAAGCGGGGCCCGGATCAACTTTAGACTCGGGATTCTCTCGATCGAGGCACGTCAGTCATTTCTTTTCTTTTTCTTTTCATCATGCTCGTCCAAGACCGGCGCCCTCCGAGCCAGTAAAGGGTTGACTAGAGAAGAAATGGTGTCCCGCAAGTCATACAAAAGGCATTCAGACAGCCCAACAACGAGACAATAGCGGGACGGTGGCGGGACGGCGAGGAAAAGAAAAAAAAAAAAAAAAAAAAAAACCCAACACTCTTGGCGGAGTGAAGCCAGCAGTGCTGCTGGATGGGCTGACGACATCATCTTGGTTGTCGTGACTCGGACTGGTAGAGTCAAGGTGCTTCAGGTGACGACGACGACGGCTGCATATTGAACATTGTCGGCGGCGAGGCGTCGGGAGATCACCCGTGCGTTGCTAGTTGTGTTCATGCATCTAATAATAGTGCTTCTTGATGCATCCTACCCTATACTAAATCTGGAATCTACATATATTCAGCTCCCCACATCTACGTCCCTCCTCAAAGTCCTCACCCAGACGGGCCAGACCCAGATATCAAATACCATCTCTCTCCTGATAATGGCTGGACATGCAACTAAACTCATGTCGGCGAGGGCAAGCAATTTAGCAAGTCGAAGCAGTAAGCAGTGCTGCAGGGACAAGTGCGGAAGCAACGCTCCGCTTTCCCCAAGCCGATGGTTTTATTTATTTTTATTTTTTATTTTTTTCATATCCATGACGGATGGGATGCATTGGCGGCACGAACAATTCAACATGGGCCGCCGGATGGGGATGACCGTCAGTCAGCGCGCACGTCAGAGATTCGTGTACAGAGCAGCGCTGGCAAGATGAAAGGGAAAACAAGAAATATCTATTTCGGTGGCATATCTACATAAGTTTGTTTTGCTACACGCTACCTCCAGCAGCCGGCATATGCACACATCCCACATATTATCTCGTCCCGTCCAAGCATTACATTCCTCCTCTATCCGTCAACGACGTGTCCTTCAACGCCCTCATGAGCGGAGGGTGGCTTGCTTGGTGGCGCTCCACGCGTTCCGTATGTGTGTAAATGCAAAAGTTTATTTGAACTGATTCGTCACTGCGACCGCGACTTGTAGGCTTGTAAGTCGCAGTCCATGACGCATCAAGCAGGAATCCCCGCGGAAGACGACAGCCTCAAAAGAAAAATGACGCCACGAAGATAAGACATGTGTAGAGCGTCGTTATCGTCAACTCCAACTCGAACCAAGCAGCTTGTTGGCCAAAGGCAATCTTCTTGCTCTTGGGAGTGGGATGGGCGACCATGGTCTTGGGATCACGGACCAGCAGCTGCTCGCGCTCGGGCATCTGCGGGGGGTCAATGGCATAGGCGACTGGGATCCACAGTGAACTACAAATTAAGGTGAAGGTCATGGGAGGCCAAAATGCGTGCGTGAGGAGGCAGACCAGCAAGTCCCTTGTCTGTTCAAAGTTGACAAAGCATCGCCAAGACGTCAAGACGACGGCGACGAGAGTAAAGTAAACAAAGACAAGGTGGAAGAGGCCCATGTAGTTGATCATGATTGTCCAAACGCGGCGGAACATGTTCTTCTTCGCCGCGGGGTCGCGCTCATTAAGAGCGGAAGCCAACGACCCGGTAGGCTTGAACGCCATGACTTGCCCACCCAGCCACTTGGGCAGGATGAACGAACGAACGAGGCAGAGGGCAATGTAGGGCGACATCCAGAGCTGGTATCTATTTGAGCGTTGACCAGTGTGATAACCGGCGGGAATGGAGAGAATAAAGTCGCACACGCGGTTGCTGATGGTGGCGGCAAAACAGGCACGAATGAGCCAGCGAAGCTGGTCATCGTTGGCGTAAGCAACCAGCGGCTTGCCCATAGCCAAAATGACGGGAATGGAAAAGAGCGAAATGACAAAGGGAATGGTGTACAAGCTGAGCAATGAGTACAGGGCACCAGAGAATCGCTGGGCGAAAGTCATTTGGCGCACCTGGTCACCCCAAAGACAGAACTTCAGCTTGAAGGATGTGTCGACAGTTCCAATAGCCCAACGAGTACGCTGCTTCAAGTGACTTCCAAAATCTTCCGGGACGGTACCGAATTGGAGCGGTTCGTGAACGTAGGCCGTCTTCCAGCCCTTGCCAAGCATGAGGGTAGATGTAGCAACATCTTCGGCCAAAGAGCCCAGAGGAAAATTACCGATGTCATCCAAGGCCTCGCGACGGACGACATAACCAGAACCAGTGCACCAGGCCACTCCCATGGCGTCCTTGATCGGCTCAATGACGTGAACGAAAAAGTCGAGACTTTGGGAGAGGGGGTCGGATGGGGGGGTGTTGTAGAAAAGTTGGGGAGGGCAAGCCAGGGCCATCTTGGGATCGACAAGCAGATGGGGTAGAAGACCACGAAGCCAGTCGCGTTCGGGAATCTTGTCATCTGTTAGCTTCCATGCAATCACGTACTTGGGCAGCCTTTTCGAATAGGCGACATGGGGGGAAAAAATAAGAAAGGATAATTGTGGAATTAAAGACATACCATATCAGCATCCAGCGCAGCCATAAACTGGCCAGCGCCACCGGGTAGTAAGCGAGTCTGCTCGAGGCCATAGTTCAGATTGCCAGCCTTGAAATGATGTGGCTTTCCAGGGATCTTCTCACGGGCCATGTAATACACGTTCGGGTAGGACATGGCCAGGCGGCAAATGGCAGCTTCGAGACCTTCGGACTGGCCGTCGTCCAGAACGATAACACGGAACTTGTCGTAGGGATAATCAACGTCGCAGGCGCCACGAACAGTGTCCATCACCAGGTCATCATCTTCACCGCAGCACGTTATGAAAACATCGACGGTGGGCACTTCATAACCTCTCAATCGAAGCTTGGGTCGGTATCGCTTCTTCAGCGCCATCATAGTCCAGCCGTTGTGCAAGAGAGGGGGGATTGCGACGGCAATTTCGACGGCGATGAAGGCCCATGCAGCAGCGTAGGTGGTCCCCTGTGCATTTTGTGCCCAGATGACACAAGCGATACGCAGAGCGAGGTAGCCCAAGTACAAGCCAGTATTGGCGACAGTGATGAAGGGGACCAGGGTGAACAAATATCGTTTCCAGCCCTTCCAAATATCGCTGTCATCTCGTTTGTGCACGACATCAATGGTCTCGCAATCAACCCAGTCTTTGCCCCCGGCGGGTGGTTGAGCTTGCTTGAGGAGGCCAGTGAGGCTAATGTGACTTTGGTTCTGTCCCATTTTATCAGCATTGTTTTTTTTTGGGGGGGGGGGATGGATGGATGAGGAGCAGGTCAAGATTGGTGGAGCGAGCTGTGAGGAGATATGATGCTTACCATTGGAGTTCCCGGGCCTGAATCTGGATGGAATGGAATGCCATACCGAGGCGAGACCGACGAATCTATCGGTGTCTGTTGCCCAGTCTTCCATGATCGCACACTAGAGCGAGACCCAGCAGCACTGTCGTCTACGAGAGTGTGGGATTCTGAGCGACCAGCGATCGAAGGCGGCCAACCCGGTGACACAATATCGTCAGCATAAAGTGACGAGTTTGGTCGAGAATAAGCGCTCGACTGCGCAGGCCTGGGAGTCAGCGTGCTCCCGGAAGGTCGTGAGGGGAATTCTTCGATGTACGCTTGCTGTTGTTCGTGAGGATACTGATGCTGATACTGTTGTTGATGATACGGGTGATTCGGGTCGTCTCCCCGGCGCTGAAACGTGCCAATTTCCAGCATTTCTTCCTCTTCTGCCGCGTAGCCCTTCATTTTGACGATGTGATGGCGCGAAGGAGAGCTTGCGCTTTTGATTGTGGAGGAATGCGAGAAAGCTTTTGTCGAAAGACCTAGGTCGGGTTCCGCACACTATGACCACAAAGTGTGAAAAGACCCAGAGAGCAAGGGAGGTCGCAGCTTTGGCGAATGCGAGCAAGATGGCGAGGAGAGACTGTCAAAGGCGAGTCAGGTCGGTTTTTTGTTATTGGTCGTTGACTCGGCGTGGTCAAGTGTGGCGGGATGACACACACAAGTGAACAAGCTGTCTTTCCTTCTTGCTTCCCTTTGCTGGCTGGCTAGTCGATCACTTACTTTCTGGGTGGATGGATCAATGCCGTGAAGAAGCAACGAGGTGCCGTTTTGGCGCCGTTGTCGTTCTAACGCTGGAATGTCGGCAGGGACCCAGACGGTGTGTGCAACAAGCTGGAACAGAACGAGACAAACTTCTTCGGGATGGCAGGATTGACGAGCGGGACAAGTGGCAGATGCTGCAAGGAAGAGGCTTGACTACGCCCAGCAAGTCCAAACCAGGCAGGAAAACAAAACGAGGGCGGGTTGGGCACTGGACGGGATGGGCGGGATGGGCTTGATGGGCTTGATGCGACCGTCAGCTCAGGAAAACTGTTCGCATGAGGATAAGGGATAAGAGGGATGAGGAAGGGGTCGGAACGGGCTGATGTGAAGGAAATTCGAGATCCGCTAGGGCAGGTCACCAACCAGTGCAAACGCGCGTTAGCACAAAAAAGCAACAACGCAGGGCGGCACACAAGGCGCACGCAGGTACCGAACCACAAAGTCGCTAGCACCTGGTTGCGTCCGCGCGGGGCAGGGAATACATACGGAGTCTCCTCAGCTGTACCGACGTACGGCGCTATCTGTTGTACCCCGTACGGATTACTGTGCCCCGTACTGTGCTCCGTATGCAATCCCAACGGAGAAGACTCATCTGAAGACTCATCTACGAGCTGTGGCACTGACTGCATAGCACTCACTGCGCCGACACTGCGCCGACACTGCGCCGACTTTGACCAGGCCTCGCTCACTTGCTCTGGCGCTGTGTGCGCCTGGCAGCCGGCGCGGCAGTTGGAACACTCAGGTTTAGGTGGGCCATTGCGGAGCACACAGGTGGTGGACCTGGTGGTAAACCAGTAGCAATCCATGTCATTTATGCAGGATAATGCTGGGGCGACACGAGGGATAAATGCAGGCAGGTGGCGCGGTGCAGGGGCGCAGGGGTGTGTGTGTGGTGGTAGGGATCAAGCCATTTCTCACAAATTCCTTTGGGTGCCGCAAGGGGGCAGGTAGAGGACCTAACATTTGAGTACAATACACCCCTTGAATTATTTTACAAATCTACATAACAGGGGGAATTAAGCCAATCAGATCTAAGGTAGGAAATAAAGGACTTTAGGGCTAGGACCAATAGGTGCCTTCAATGATAAATAATTTATATAGAAAATAACATATTTTTATTAGCGCTTAATACCCTATATATTTTCCTTATAGCCCTTTAATCATAGTATTACGGAGTACTTATAGCTAATTATAGCTGTTAGAGGGGAACGAAGAAATAGGGCATATAGATTTGTAAAATAATTCAGGGGGGGCATTGTACATGTAGCCTGCTCCCTTACGGCACCAAAGGGATAGGGGCGGCCAGGTCAGACGATCAGATACATGGATATTTAGGAATCAGTTGGTCGATGGTTCGTGGTTTCCATCCAGACGAAAGACAATTGCTTGAACATCAATCAACCCCCGCGCTCCACCGACTGGTAAGCCAGTGATATTTCGCCCGTCAAGCATGAACCGGACGAACCTCTCAACAGTGATTAAAATCAGGGTCAGACAAGCAGCTTGACAGCCAAACCAGCGTCAGGTGTCGCATCTTCAAGATGCAAGCATGGCTAGGGATGTGATCCAGAGCGGTTGTTTCTTTGTTCCGGGGATTGCTCGAATGGGCGCTTGGTGAGTCATCTCTCCTCCAAGATGACGATTGCCAGGTTTTTGGCGTCGTATTTGGACCTCGTTTACGGAGTATTCCTCTCCAGACTCTCCAGAGCATCGCCGGCTGGCCTGACAAGTGTTAATAATAGCCTGATATCACGGAAATACGGATTATTAGTCGAATGGTATTCCGTACTCGTGACCCCGTATTGCATGGGCCTTTTAGCGCCAGCCTCCTGAAGATATGTCAAGGCAATCATCTGAACCGGCGATCCGAACATGTCGCATATTCTCTGTGAGCTCGTTTCGCCATCCCCTTCGATTCCAAGTGATACATATGGCTTCTTAATGAACACGGTCGACATTTGCGGCCGCGGATGAGCCACGGAAAACGACGTCATACACGCAGTAGTTCATGGTGGCGTGTAGCCTAGGCCCGCGGATAATAGCTTGACGCGGGTGGTGAGGGAGAAAGACCAGTTCCCTGTCCCTAACATTGAATTTCTTCCTGCCCATGGAATTTCACAACTTCAGCCCGTTATTACCGCCAGGTGTTGGTGAAAATTGCTGAGCAAGTGGGTGTCATCCACACACCCACACTGACACGCACGATTGTGCTGATTACAGCGTGCAACACCATCAACTAACTCCCTCTACTCCAACCGAGCGAGACAGATGCTAGCCCAAACTTTAGCCTTGATCGGCACCGATAGTCTGTAATACTGTTCGTATGAAGAGGCATCTGCCAGGAGAAGATAAGACGATGAGTGAGGACGCGCAGTCACCGAGGCTGTGACAACCAGGAATAGGGAATAGGTCCGTAGAAGCCGCGAGGGCAGCAGCCATTTCTGGTCGATACGATCTCGCCCCGCTTTAGCCGCCCCTCCCTTCTCTTCCAACCCTCCAATCCCAATTCCCACCAGCCCCACCCCCCCCTCCTTTACGAACAGGGTCAGGCCTGGTCCATGTACTCCGTACTAGTCCGCACTCGCACTGGGATTGGGGACAAGCAGACGTCCTCGGTAGCGTCGATCGCCCTCTTGTTGCTTTCTAGCAAACACCATGATGGCGGCGAGGTGTGATGAATGGAATGAAGAAGGGCCAACAAGCGTCTCACTACGGCATCCCGCTGTGTCGAAATGCCACATCCACTGATGGCAATTTCCCTCTGCCCTACAATGTATGTAATCCGCACACACAACAACTCGGTACGGGAGTAACGCGTCCCATTGACGGGCCCGCCTTGAGCAATTTTTTTGCGTTTCCCTCCCGCCATCACCAGGGATAAACCGGGAGATTGACGGGGCAACACACACCCCTACGCCCCCGTGCCCCCGTGCATCATCCCAAGTTTTCTATTGTGGCACAATAAACTACGGGACTAAAAAAAGAAGCGTCAAGTGCTGCTCACTGCTGAGCCCGACATCTCACAAGCTTGGTCTGACAATGAGGCTCAAGCTGTCAACTGCCGCTGGTGCATGAGGCGGTCGGGTTCTGGTTCATTTCACGGCCCCGCCGTGAGTGTGGGACCACCAAAACGGCGGCTCCTGAGGACTCCGGACAGGGCGCAACTGACAGACAGGCTACATAAGGGAGCAGGGAGTACAACGGAGTACTCCGTACATACGGAGCACAATTCGTCAACTACCAGACATGGGTGGAATCCACTCCGCAGTCTGGCCTGTGCTTATTTTGGCCTGGTTTTTTTTTTTTTTCCTCCCTTTTCAAACCGTACCGCACAGTATCCGCGTATCCGCATGGCGAGCGGACTGCTCCCCGACACGAGGGTGGAAGCGCAGTGCTCACTGCTAATACATCTCCTTGGAGCCGGTAAGGCTACAATTTCGTACCGACCCACCTTTTTCGCTGGCACGAGGGGGGGGTGACCTTGAGTAATGATTCTTCTGATTGGTTAATCTCCCGGTTGGTACGAAAGTTTAGCCTTACCGGCTCCAAGGAGATAGGGGGGGCATGAGGATCCCCCGTAACTCCGTACCCGTGGTGAAATCACTGATGTGGGTGCAGTAACTAGGGCGTCCGTCTCGGGGCTTGTTGTGGGCGTCCAGGCGCGCTGGCTCCCTGACGCTACTGCGCTGCACCCGCTGCACCCGCTGTACCTGCACTGCGGCCACAAGCTAATGGCAGCTGAGTCTCAACGTATCGGTCCATGTCACCCGGCACGCCAATTTCCCAACTGCTGCCCACTTTGGCTCCCTCGTTTCTCGCACCTCAGCACCAACCCCATCTATGCCACTTGCATACAAATCCTTTCCTGTTCATTTACCTGCTAGTCAGTCTCCTCCTGAACCGAAGGCGAAGGCATCTCACGTCCGTCCGATCTTGCCTCGCCGTACCCTCTGCTTTCGATCTGTCCGCGCGTGCGCCGCTCGCTTCGCCCGCCGAACTCGACTCGCAAGTCAAGCGGTTGAATGCTACTCTCGTCGACCAACTTCGCCATCACCTCTGCCCTCCCGTGTGCCGAGTCGACCGACGCCTCTTTCTCTTGCTCCTCCGAATCGCTCGCTCGCTCGACGGTCGTCGACACCGAAATCAGCAGCCATGTTGAGATGGCTGGTTAGCGCTTTCTTCCTGGCATTGCCCATCGGTACAACCATTGGCGTTCTGCTAGGTATCCAGGCTATCAACCGTGCGAATGGCAAACCACCTCCATTCACCGGTGGTGATGATATTGGTGGCTTACCCGGCCTCGGTCCCACCAAGGGCAAAGATGCCGTGGTCATGAAGTGTGACGTATCCGAGGGCATCGCTTCAGGAACCAAGAATGGCCTCGAATTCAGTCGTATGTTGTCCCGTTACTGGCTGCCCCCACCGAGCGCATTCGCAAACAGAGCAGTCCCCGCGCTTTGCTCTGGGAAATGACATTTGCATGGCATGGAATACTGACTGCTCATCCAGTGACGGCAAATCCATGGGGTTGGAAGCAAGGCGAGCCTGGAAATATTTGCTTGATGGTAGGTCCCGACGCTTTCCGCTTCTCAAATTGTCGCCAATCGGTTCCCGATGCCAACTAACATGGCCAACGTAGGCCAACCTGAACGGGAACCGAACCTACGCAACGAAATGGTCCGCCCCTACTTTCAACGTAACATGGCAGTACCCCCGAGCCTCCGGCACCAACAACGTGCACGCTTTCCCCAACGCCAAGGTTATGAACAAGAAGTTCCCCGTCCAAGCAGGATCCGTCAACAAGCTCGACTTCGACGTCAGCTGGTACCTGTCACTGAAGAACGACACCTTGACAGAAGTCACTGATGCGGATGTCACAACCAATGCCATCAACGCCAACGTAGCCGTCGATATGTTCTTGGATGCAGACTCCACCAAGGCCGGCAAACCTGAATCTGCTTCTCATGAGGTCATGGTGTGGCTTGCCAATTTTGGCACCGACACGTTCCCCATTGGCAAGACTTCAGTCGCTGACAAGGGTCTCAAGACCAAGACTGTGAACGGCACTGATTTGTGAGTTTACGAAACGGCTCTTCATGTGTACATGTCTTACGGCTGGCGATTAACATGATGTACAGTTACCTCTACTACGGCCAGAATCAAGTCACAAAGCAGAAGGTGTTGTCATGGGTGGCATCTAAGCCTACCAATACCTTCAAGGGAAGCCTTCGGCCCTTGCTCGACGAAATCTTTGCCTCGAACAATGCCGACTATCCTACGAAAAAAGACTATCTCGGATATTTCGCCTTCGGCCAGGAAGCCTACAGCTCAACCAAGAATGTGACCTTTTCGGTTCCTAAACTGTCCGTGGACCTGGAGACGTCATAAGAACCTGTTGCATAACGCGAGCTCGGATGTGACGGGCCGGCCGCTGCTTTGTGACCACCCACTCTCGGCCTTGACGGCGAAGGAGCGGCCTGAGCTTGCACGCGACCAGGTCGAGTATGGCTCCCGGCAACAACGCGATGTGCTCTGTGGGCCTCGTCCGATTGCTTGCCGGCATGAGAAGCAGCAAACGGTACTTACTGCATGCACTGATCTCAATACATTTGCTAGCGCGCATATGCCATGACCATAATTTGACATTTGCAGTAGTTTTCATACGGAGTAGTTTGAGCGGCGTTTATTCGGAGAAACTGGGTAGTGTCATTGGCACACATAGTTGGGGGGGTTTTTTTTTTCTTCCGATTACTATTTTTATATAATCTTGCCATGATGCTCTATGCAGATGACAGCAGGGACGATGTTGTATATTACGTACGGTACGCGATTACCGCTTGTGGTGAGATAGATTTACAGTCCATGGAATGCAAGAGGCTCCCTTTTTTTTTTTATTCTATTGTATAGCATGATGATCATAGATAGACTCGGAACAAGTATTGAACCGCCGCGGCTCGTTCTGAAGTGGAAACTGGGACCACATCTCATGTTGCACGTCCCTCCTCTCCGACCAGTCGATATATACCCGAGCCTGGAACCTGAGGAGACGACAAGGTGTTGGCTCGCAAAGCTCGCGGCTTTGATTAAATGATGCCCATCGACGTCAACCCCCAGATCCAACGCCGACTCCGCCGGATCGACACAATGTCTGCCAAATCGGGCGCCCAAACCCCATCAAGCCACCAACAGGCCGAAAAAACAATATTAGTTTTCACAACCCCTCCCATCGAGCAACGCCTTCAAGCCCCCAGAAATTTGGCAATTCCGGGGCTTTCAACATCCCTCTCAGCCGGTGGCAGGTGGGTGGCGCGGATGGGCTCCAGCGCGCGCGGCACTGCCTCGAAAACAACAGGCAAGGCAAGCCATTCATTCCTCTGCCGACAATAGCAAGGACCAAGGACGACCCTGGCCGCCCTGGCCCCGGCCCTGGCCCCATGCTGGGGGGGGAAATGGAGGGTTGATGGGATGGGAAACACGTGTTGTTCCTCCCGACAAACCCGTTGCCAATATCTGGTGCAGCGAGAAAAAACAAGACGTGTTCGCATCGGTAATACGGACGGCCGCACGGTAGGACGCTTGGGAATCAATTCCTCCTACAGTACGGACTACGGAGCACGGAGCACGGAGTGTACGGGGTAAGTACCTATTTTCCCATGGACGGATCAAATGATGGGAAATGGAGGGCTTTTCAACAGAAAAGGTTAAGCGGCGACGCACCCGCACCCGTTCAGGTTCACTGCCACTCTGTCCGTTTCTTGCGGCAGCCAGCAAGATGAAAATGAACATTGGTACACGATGGAGGGGCAGAGAAAGCAATCAATGAATGATCAAAACTGACAGACACCCTGTCTCAACGGGGCAGTAGGCGAGCACCACATCACATCACGGCAAAACTCGCGTCGCAACCATGCACCGCTCCATGCTGTCGAGCCGACGAATATTCAGCCGCCGTCGGGCGTCGCCGTCAAAGATGCTCATCCTCATACCGGCGCTGCTCATCCTCTACTCCCTGCTGCCCGGCAGATCAACCACCACCTCCTCGCCGCCGCCGGACCCGACATACGGCGTCCTGGACGAGACGTCGCCCGGATCCCGCCTCGCCATCGCCACGTTCCTCACCGCCGGCGGAATTCCTCTCGAACCCCTACTTCGCCGCGACCCGGACGCTCCTCCACCAGCTGCTCCACAGCCCGGACACGCGCATCAACACGTCGTCCACCGCCGACGTCGACGTCGTCGTCCTCGTGACGCCCAACGTTCCCCCCTCCGCAAGGCTCCAGCTGTCCCGCGAGGGCGCCGTCGTCATGCAGGCGCAGCCCGTGCCCCTAAAGTGGTGGGTCAAGACGGGCGTCACCCGGTGGAAGGACCAGTTCCTCAAGCTGCGGCTCCTCGAGCAGACGCAGTACAAGCGGCTCCTCTTCATCGACGCCGACACCCTCCTCACGTCCAGCATCGACGCCCTCCTCGCCGAGCCCGAGGTCGCGCTCCCCGCCCCGACGCTCCACCACCGCTCCCGCCCCGACGAGCTCCCCCTCCTCCCCGCCCACTACGTCTTCGCCGCCCGCTCCAACAACCAGTTCACCGGCGAGCGGCGCCACCCCTTCCCCCCGCTCAACTCCGACGTCTTCAGCGCCGGCTTCTGGGCCGCCGCCCCCTCCCCCGAGCTCTTCGCCTACCTCGTCTCCGTCATGGACCACTACCGCCGCTTCGACCCGCACACCATGGAGCAGAGCTTCCTCAACTACGCCTTCCGCCGCGGCGGCCCCATGCCCTGGCGCGAGCTGCACTACCGATGGAGCGCCACCTGGCCCAGCGGGAGGGACCTGGCCGGCGGGGTCGTCTCGCTGCACGAGAAGTTCTGGAAGACGGGGCCCGAGGAGCTGCGCGCGCTGTGGGCACGCCGCAGGGATGAAATGGAGAGATACTGGGCCGAGCACGCGTGACTGAGGCGCTCAGGCAGGAAATTCTTATCTTGACTGACACATTTGTGCCCGAATGGCGTCCCTTTGTGCACGACACTATTAATTACCGGGTACGTATGTACCCTGGCTCTTATGAGCCGTGTGGGAAGTTAGCCCTTCAGTTCAACACCTTGCTGCCTGTATGTAGCTGAATCTTGCTGGGTGAACGAAACCTACTTTCTGACCGAACACGAGGGGGAAGCTAGGGGGAAGCTGGGTGTTGCCTTTCTAGATATGGACTGTCACGTCAAAGCACGCAACATGGTAGTTCAATCATGTAAATTTGTACTCGAGTACTATATGCAAACCGGTCGAAACGCCCTGCAACGCCAGAAAGAAATGTCAAGCCCCTTTCTAATCAAGCAAGGGTTGTGAGCGAAACAAGGGAAAATAAAAGAAAATTAAAAAAAATCGACATTACATGACGGGCATACAAGAAATATCAATGTATACAGGACAGATCCAAATCCAAAACAAGTCTACCGAGCCTTGCCCTGGGCTTAGCGCCGGCCGTTGTTGCTCTGGCCCCCGGATTGTCCTCGGTATCCGTATCCTTCCTGCTGGTCATCGGTAAAGCTGCTCTGGGGGTTGACTGCGCCAGGGCTTTGCATCCTCTGCATTCCGTAGCTTTCCTGTGGTCCGGGTGATCCTATGCGGGAGTAGCCACCGGGTGCTGAACCAATCCGCATCTGGTGCTGACGGGGGGGCCCTTGAAGGGGCATGCCTGGGCTCGGGGAACGCATCAGCGGTGTTTGGGATTGCATGCCGGGGCTTTGAGAGCGTGGAGGGATGCCTGGACTGGGCGGGACGCCAAAATCGAAGCCATGATGGCTCGAAGGAGCAGGGCTTGCAGTACGGCCTGGCTGCCCGCGCACGGCTCCTGCAGCTCCCATGGCGCCGCCGCCCATCATTCCACTCGCATTACTGGCACTGCTTCCGAGTCGGCTCTTCTCATCAAATGGTCCGTCGAAGGGATTCGAGTCGGGCACATGGTATGAGCTGTCATCACTCATGCCTTCTGCGCGAAACTCGCGGGCATTGTACTCATGCCCGTGGGCTGTGAATCCGTCAGGGTTGACGCCACGCTTTCGGAACGCTTCGTTCTCGCGTCTTTCTTGGAGCTCGCGTTCTTGGACTGCTCTGGCCTCAGCGGCGCCGATTCTTCGCTGTCGAATGTAGTACCAAAGCAGCGTGCCGAGAGCTAGACCAGCAATGGCGGCACCTGCTGCATAGACTGCTGCTCTGGCCCCTGACGATAGATCTTTCCACTTCTCGCCAATGGACTTTTCGGGTCGCTTGTTCAGCGCACCGAGTGCGGTGGAATTCCCGGCGGCAATTTTGATGCTTTCCCAGCTACCGGAGCGATCGCCGTACGTGTAATCTTTGCCGGTGCTGAAGTCGGTAATCTGAGCGCTCTTGAGGTGCATCGTGTAAGGACCAGAAGCGTAGTCGGTGTCACCACCAGCCCATTGACGAGTGCCTTCGGGCAGTGATGGGTCGCCACCGGCCCAAATACCGACACTCATGCGCATGGGAGTTTGCGGATAGTTGTGCGTGCTGTTGGCGTCCTTGGCATCCAGAGTGCGCACGTGGTTACCGTCGATGAACCACTGTATCGAATCCTTGGTCCACAAAGTCGTGTAGTTGTGGAAATCATCTTGCATGCCAGACATGGGGTGCGAGCCGCCGTTCTTGTAGTCCTGACGACCCTTACCGAAATAATTTGTTGTGGCAAAGCTCTTGTTGGAGCCCAGGAATTCCCAGTCAACCTCGTCGAGGTCATCGCTGAGCCACATCATGGAGCTGATGATTCCCCGGCCAGGGGCCACCTTGAGCCATATCTCTGAGCGACCGAAGAAGAAGTAAAACTTGGTGCGAAGTGTGGGTGAGTCGCCCTGCTTGGCGATGGTGAAGGAAGCACCGTTGCTGGCGTCGTAGTTGACATTGCCAGCTGTGGTCTCCCACAAGGCACTGTCGGGAGTCGAGTTGAAGTGGAAGAGATGATCGGTTCCAAATGCCGGGTTCGGAGGGCAATCGCGCTCCATGGGATTGCAGTCAGTGTGAACCTGGGCGGTGGCGAGGCCCAACAGGGCCGCCGCGGCAAGAAACGATTTGCACAACATGATGAGGAATCGCGAAGATGGGGAGCCTCTGTTCCAGCAGAGGATCACAGTTCTCCGATGTTTGGTGCGTCTTCTGACGTGGAGTGGATTCAAAAAGGAGCGTTATTGTGTTGTCGTAAATAAGTGGCTTGTAGAGTGCGAGAATCGAGAATCGAGAATGAATGTCGGTCGTCTCCGGACGGGTGTATGCAAAGGAGTGGCAGTCGTCAACGGCACGAAGTTGGATGGAGGTGGCATGTCCCAGCCGGCGCTTGGCAGTCGAGGGATTTGAAGGTTGGGGGAGCTTCAGTGGCGGGAATGGCATTGATGACCAGACTTGTTCCCTGTTCGCCGCCATACCTCGGGATCTGTTGTGAGACACGACAATGTCCATGCCCATGTTGTGAGTCCAAGCTTGGCGAGAGCCCCACCAACATCTCAGGGGGCGAGCAGCGGCTTATGGGGCTACATGGCGCTTGCCTTGGATTGTCACCAAAACGAGGCAGGAGCCAGCGAGGTCAGCCAATCCCGCCGCCAGGATTAGCACATGCACATGCACATGACATTGTGATGCAACAAAAAAAACATTAGGGCAAATCTCGCCGAAGACACGAAAAGGAGGAAAAGGAACAAATGCCTGGTGAAGCGGAACGGCAAGAGATTCAGATCAATCAGCATCCAGGCCCACTCGAGGTCACTGCCTGCTCCGAACGGCCCCAACGGAACGGAGCAGACCTGATTGAAGGAACTGTTACGGATTAATCACGCATGCAATCTCGGCATGCCGCCTTTCGTCCCTGGTAGCGAGTGAGGCCAGCTAGACATGAAGATTCGCCACCGACATGTCTCTGGCTAGCTGCACCGTACGGAGCACAAACGGCGTGGTTCGCCGATATGATGCACGATACACGAATACCAGACATCGAGATGGCAAAAGTCATGAAAATGTTGTATATACGCCTCTCATTCTCGATACGCAACCTACAAAACAAGTCAAACAGTCCACCCCGCCCGCACAAGCTTTCCTAAACACCATGTCCTATTAAAAGTCGTCAGCAACAAGTTCCCCTCGCAGCCACCACGACAACGCGAATAGAAACATAAATACTCACGCCCAAGCCCCTCCCCCCTCTTCGCGACCTCCTTCGCATGAGCCTGCTTGATCCTGGCCCTCCTCGCGTCCTCCTCCGCCTCCCTCTCCACCCTCTTCGCGTGTTCCCTCGCCTCCCTGACCCTCAGCCTCGCCTGCTCCAGCGCCCTATCCGCCTGGCTCTCCGCCTGCTCGGCGTCCATGACCCTCTCTCTCGCCTCGACGATACTCGGGTCGACGTCCCCGTCCCCGTCCCCGTCCCCGCGGAGCTTGGAGAGCAGGCCCCCTCCGCGGCGAGTCTTGCCATGGCTCGACGAGGCGGATGAGCCAGAGGTGCTGCTCCGCGTGGACACGGCGCCGGCACCGACGGGCGACCGGCTGCGGTGGAAGAGGCCGTGCTTCCTGGGTTCGTGCACCGTGTCGTGGTGCGTCTCGGGAGACGCGTCGCGACGCGATGACGAGAACAGAGGCATGGTTAATCGAAGTAAGTGGTCTTTTTGGTTTATCGTGTGACTCTACTGCCGTGTTGGTTGGTCATGGGCCCATGGCATGGAAAGTACGGAGCAGATGTTGCAAATGCGTTGCGTTGAGTCTACGGAGTGCCGCCGAGCAGATATGAGGGGGAAACCGCCCGTGAGTTGAGAAAAACAAGCATTTCCTGCTTCGATCGATTCATGAAACCCAGGAAAAACCTGCTTCAGCAACTGATCGTCCCATAACGTCGGTGACGGTGCAGGTGCAGGTGCAGGGCCATCCAGCCGTGACCATTCGCCCTTTGGCGGCCAATCGATGGCACATCCACGCAGAACAAGGGCTCGTTTGGACCCTTGCGGTATATGTGTCTCGGGCCAATTGGTTGTAGAATACCGCCAAAGTTTCATGCCCGGGTCAAGCGGCATCATCCTTGACCGCTCATCGGAAGAGAATCCACTCCCTACGAATTATTTGTTTTGGCAATTTTCGGGCGCTATCAGATAACGCCATCCGGAGGGGCCGCGAGTAGAGAAGAAAAGCAGTGGTCCAGTGGGGAGGGAGCCCTGGCGAGTTCCTCCTCAATGTTCCAACGATGAAGCAAGAGGGAAGTTGAATCGTTTTGTGGTGGCCCATGTGCTCAGCCCAATCTTGCGCAGAGAAACAAGGTGTCTGAGAAAAGGGGGAAAATAATAGATGGTAGGAGTAAGACTTGGTCGCATCATTGGATCAAGGTAAAAGATTATAGGCGCAAGATGGTCGAGATATGCTTCGGGATATTTGAATTCGTCGGTGCACGTGTGCTTCATACATGTCTTTCTCACATGACTGTGCATTTGTTCTCATCCCTCTCTTTCTTCACGCTCAAGGCGACACGAGCTGCTTCGGTGAATGCTTCGTTGACGCCCCGGTTCTTCATGGCTGAGCACTCGAGATAGCGTGATGCCCCTATCCGCTTGGCAACTTCGAGGCCCTTGTCGTATTCGATCAACGGTCCGGCGGGGCGCTCAATGTTGGCAACTTCGGGAGGTAGGGTGGACGCCGCTGCGCCATCTTCTCCATCGTCGTCATCCCCGCCCTTCTCGCGAAGATCACATTTGAGAGCGACCAAGACGAGTTTGACACCAGGGCAGTTGTCGGCAATTTCACCGACCCACTTTGACTCGACGTTCTCCAGGGAGTCCTTGCTGTCGACCGAGTAGCAGAGCATGATCAGATCCGTGTCATCTGGACCGTCTTCAAGTTAGTTGAGTAGGCCAACGAGGTCGATACTACGCCACGAGTATAGCACGCACAAAGCGCGCTGGCAAGATGGGAGCAACCGTACCGTATGACAAGGAGCGCAGTCGGTCGAATTCTTCTTGACCGGCTGTATCCCACAGCGACAGCTCAATGTGCACGTTGTCGACGAAGATATCTGTAATTCGGCGGTTAGCGCACCCTTTCTTCCCTTTGCGACAGCCCAGCCAACGTGTCGCTTGAGCACGGTTTCTTCTTCAGCAATCATACCGTGTACGTAGTTTTCGAAAACGGTCGGTTCGTACACAGTGGGAAAGTATCTGATTGCGTTCCGTCAGTCATCATTCCTTCATTTGCAGGTCCACGGGACACATACCCTCTGGTAAAGACGTTGAGCAGTGATGTTTTGCCGCAGGCACCGTCGCCTCTGTTTCGCCAGGTTAGCTACCTCTGCATCTATCTGTATCTGAGAATCCCCGAGCAACTATGCCCTTGATCGCGTCGCGCACCTCCCACTCTTCCGTGGAATGGGGTACGTACAGAAGCACCAGCTTACGCTGGACTGTTTTGGATCCGCCGCAGAGAGGCATCTCGAGAGGAAAAGCTGGGCTGGCTCGATGGCCTTTGAAGAGCGTCAGGAGGAACGAGGATTGCAGTCAGTTTTCTCGGTCGCGCGCGAGCCACGTTGGTGCGGACTGAGTCGTGATGTCGTGAGAGTGACGGGTGACGGGTGACGGCAGCGTGGCGAGGCCAGGTGAGGACAGCTGGTGTGACGCGGAGCCGTTCGCGAGGGAGGTCCCTTGCGACGGGATTTGGACGGGATATGAAAGGATGAACGACGAGAAAGGGAGAAGGGAGTGACGCGTGCTCTACTAGTTTCACGGAGGTTCAGATGCTGGAGCCAGCTGGGTGGCCCGAACGAGTAAGTGTTCGGTCGTGTTAGGTCGTGGTCGGTCGTGGTCGTGGCGATGGAGGAGGACAATGACGACTAGTGTCAAGTAGTTCAGTCGGACGAAGCAAAGTTCGTTTGCTAATTGAGTGCGAAGGGGCGGTTGTGACACGAAGCTTGAACAGGGCAGCAGGTGGGGACACAGGTGGGGACACAGGTGGGCAACAGTGGGCGCAGGGCCTGGCTCCCGCCGCCACGGATCATCGAACCCGCTAAATCAATCTCCCAAGTTGCCCATTTCAGTGCTCCATAACTCGGTAGAACGAAAACAACGAAAACGACTGGCTAGGACCAACAGCATCGATGGCCAGCGGCTGTTTTTAGTGGGGTTCCCCCTGGCATTTATGTTTTGTTTACGGATTACTAAATCACAATGGCTCGCCGCCGCAAACGTTCCGTTCCATCGGCCACGCGCACATGCTTGCTCGCAGCATGGCGCAACCTTAATCTTGTTCCTGGGAGTCTGACCACCGTGGGTAATGCGTTGGCTGTCAGTATTCCCCCTGGGTAATATAGCTGACACTATTTTCAACTGCCACGCAGACACACAAATCACATCACGGCACACGTATGCGTCGCAGGGTGAATAGAGCTACCTCGAGGTCATGACACATGTCGATATAGTACAACTCTAGTCATCATCTCGTTGGTATCCCTGCCGATTCCGTCCTATTCGCTCTCCGAGATCCAGCTTCCCAGCCTGTTTATGCAAATCGTTCACAAAACCCCTCTCGCCCTCTCGTTCTCGAGCCTTTGCATCCGCCTTCCTAGCCGCACGCTCCTGCTCCTCTAGAGCAGCGAGGCGCTTCTCGCGCTCCTGATCCAGCTCCGAGGCCACGGATTGCATAGCCGCCAGTTTACAAGCCCTTTCTGCTTCTTGGTCTTCCTCATTAGCGCGGGGCTGTTCCCGTGGTCGGTTGCTGCCATGTCCATCACTATTGCCATTAAAGCAATGTCCGTTCACGTTCCCGTTATAGCTCCTTGCCCTCCAGTCATCCTCTCTGTTCCCGCGAGCATGTCTTCGTTCTTGCGAATAGCCTCTTAACCGATGTGAGCTGTGATTGCGTGCCCTATCTCGCGAGTTATCCTGATCGTCATCGCGTCGCGAACTGCCATGGCGCCTTTGGTCTTGAGACTGATCTCTTGCCCGCCGTGGGCTTTGATACTCGCCGGAATCCCGACGTCGTCTCTGCCTCCTCCGATGCTTATCATCATCCTCCTCCTCCTGGCGATTCCGTCGGGGACTGCGAGACCGCGAGTGGGATCTGTGTCGCCTTCTGCGCCTTTTTTGTTCATCCCCCGAATCTCTCTCTCGACTCCTGCTTCTGCTTCTGTGCCTCCGATGCCTCTTTCTATGACTTCCTTCTCTATCCCCTGAACTCTTCGCCTTCTTTGGATCTTCGACGCCCATGGAGGACAGCAGCTGTCTCCGCCTGATCGGGTCGTTCATCATGGCCTCGTAGGCAGCCTGCTCCTGCCGCTTGATCGCCAGCAAGGGATCTTCTCGGATCTTGGCAGCCGTATCTCTCGCTGAATTCGCATTCTGAAGGGCCATGAAGCTGTCCTCCCCAGCCGCCTTCTCCAGCTTCTTGTGCTCCGTGCCCTTGATGAGATTGTCGATTCTTCGCTTTCCGAGAAGATACGCCTCAGTTTCCTCGCTCGTGCCAACTTGGCCATCGGTGGGGCCTTGGTACATCCAGTCGACTCGATCTACTCTCTTCTTTCCACCCGCGGCTTCAAGCTGCCGCTGCAGCTCTTCCTTTGCGCGCTCCTCCTTGATTTCGTTGACTCGTTGTTGGGTGCGCTTGCGCTCGGCGAGTGCCTTTTGCTCTTCATCCCAGACGGCTTGTTGATTTCGCCGTAGGGTAGGATGGAAGGACTTCTTGAGGTTGAGATCGCCGCCACCCATGATGGCTACGTGTTTCCGCGCGGCAGTGTTATTGATGGGTTCGGTGGGTTGAGGTGAAAAACATGTCCGGGGCAGGTTTTCGCACAAGTTGGCGAGGCGGGCCGAGAGATGCAGGTTGCAACGGGGATCCACTTTTACATTGACACGCGTGCCAATCCGCGCAACTCCAGCAATCCACGCTTGGTTCTCTTGAATCTTGGCCTTAATGTCGCTGTTGCTGATGGACTTTCCCGTCGTCTCACATTGCGCGCCAGCGTCATCACAGGACGGCGCATCCCTTTGACAGTCATAAGGCACCAGCCAGGTCACGAATAGGCTAGTTGACCAATCACGACGAAGGTCAATCAAAGGTACTTAATTTTACGTGGGAACCTTACTATGATAGAAGTCCTCACAATTTTCGAAGGTACAAAGAGGTACATCGCACATATCGCGGTTGGCGCTAATTAGAGAACTATTGGAGGTACCAGCGAGGTAACGGAGTCTGGGTGGGTCCCGTGACCTAGCTGGTGCCTTATGACTGTCAAAGGGATAGTGCATTTTGTACCAAGAACCGCCATCACGTACACACAAGTGGTAAGACTACCCACACGCTTGCAATAGAAACGACCATGCCGTGTAACACGGGATGATTGATAGAACTCAGAAATAAACGTTTAGACTGAGAGCATAATCAACTGACTTTGGAAGTTTTTTTTTTTTCAAATTAAGAACTCTCACTCTAAAAGCTCGGTCTTGATTGAGAGTATAATTGATATATCCATCATCGACTCGACATATCTAGACCACCAGGTGCGTCCCGACCCAACTCACCATGCAACAACTGCACAGCAGCCACAATCTACCAACTCGCCCTCTTCACGCCCGGTAAATTCCCCGCCATCGCCTCCATTCTAAAGTTGAACTATACCCAGTCAGCTCTTGCTCCACGCAGCCTAGGGAGGTAGGTATGTGCACGAGAAATTTCACGGCGCCGCATCAGAAAAACGGGCTCTTACCCTCGTCATCTTGAAATCACTCAGCACACCACGCCCTTGGCCCCCCATGATACATCGGTTTCGGATCTGCGTCGGTCTCGTATACGCATGCATCTGCGTGAGCTGGAGCTGGGCCTCGGCGCGGACTCTCGGCGCGAGCGTCGTGTTGCGGATGATGTACCGAAGAGCTTGTCTGTTCTCGAGTCGTCAGTACTGCCTGGAATTGCTTTGATAACCCCCCTCGCATTTGTTTGTTTTCCTCAATCGCAATGGCGCAAACGCCCCGTGGTTGGAGCAACGGCGGTAGGGGGGGTCGGGGGGGGTCGGCATACCTCTCTGGCTCGAACTGCTCAAAGACCTTGCGCTTCGTGTGGTCCCTGATGGTGCGAGCCTTGACGAAGCAGCCTAGGTCGAGCTTCTTTGCTCGAAACATGGACATTGTGGGCGATTTGGGAGGGCGTTGCGTGATGAATGAACATGGGAGAGCTGCAGCTGAAGAACGAAATACCCCGAGGGTGGAAATTCGCCGGGGTTTTGCCGTGGCGGGCGCATCCACTTTCGGTGCCAAGTCACCCAGCAGCGGAATACATCTTCATCTTCTCCCAATCTCAACAAAGCGTATATTGCCTTGCCCTCGTGCCTAGACTATCTTTGTTTGACTCGTCTGTTCAATCCCAACGCCTTGACCTTCAAAATGACGCCCCATTCGAGTTATTCTTGAGTCCAACCAGGACTCAACTCAGTACCTCTTTTTTTTTTTTGCACCACCAACCAGAATGCTATGAGATGTGAAATTTGGGTTCCCAAGCCGTGAAACGCCATATCTCCCAATTAAAACCTATGCGAACTTTTCATGTATATCTTGTAGATGCGGTGAGCACCCAAGCCAAAAGCAGAAGAAGGGAACGATATCCAGACGAATAGCAGAATCATCGCTTGTTGGTGAGTGGCAGAGCGGGCTGGGGCTTGTCCTTGTTCTGCAGTTTGGCGACAGTATACACGATGCCGCTCGCGAAGCCCAAAAAGATGGCCAACACGCTACCAGACGTGACCGGCGCTGCAAAGAACACGATGCCGAGGATGGCCACGGGAAGCTTGTTCAGAGCCCCGACCATGGCGTAGGTGGTGGACGACGTGGCACGAATGCACCATGCCGTTGAGTAGGAGATGAAGATGGCTCCGAGACCAGAGTAGACCATTCCAACGACCATGCTGTTGCGAGACGCCACCGGGAAGTTGCTGTTCAGGTTGGCGGAGGACCAATCTTCAACAAGAAGCGACGAGAGGATCAGCACGGGGATGGTGAGAAGATTGTTGTAGTACATGACTGATCCGACGTTGCGTTGTTAGCGGCGGTCCTCCACGCCTGTAAGCCGATTCAGCGCAGAACATACCTTCCCAGTTGTTGAAGCCAGTCTTCTTGATGACCTTGCGCATGCCCAGCGCGTACAAGGCAGCGCAGAACACATTGATGCCCATCCAAGCATAGCCAGCGTTCAGCGTGGCCACGGCAGCAGCAGTAGATGCACTCTTGGCATCTGCCCACGCGGCAATGACGGAGCTGAAGACCATCATGGCGAAGGAGACAAGGGTCAGTGGGCTGACGGCGGTTCCGAACCATAGTACCTCTCCATAGGCGATGACGATGATGGTCAAGTTCTTGAAAATGGTGTAGACGGGGACGGAGAGGTACTGCAAAGCCTTGTTACCCGTGTAGATCATGGCCACTAGTAACAAAGCGATGGGGAACCCTACTCAATATAATGAGCAAACCATTCAGCTGACGGGCTTTGCCACCAAACACCGGCTACAAAACACACAAGGGGTACGTACAAGTTTTGGCCTTTTGCGAGTCAAATGGACCCAAGTCTTTGACCATGCCAGCCCGCTTACACATGACGATGGCAAGAGTGCCGACAATCGACTTGTTCCATCAGCACAGCTTCACGTCTTACCAATCGCGACAAAGGTACATGCCAGGGGGGGCAACGTACCTGCACCGCAAGATAAAGCAAGTTCATGTTCCAGTTCGACCCGGAGACAACGTACTTGTTCACAATCGTCATGCTCATCGAACTCAGACAATACGCGAGTACCGAAGCCCCGCGATTGTTATCAATCGACGTTATTCCCTTCAACGCATCCGTCTTCGGCTTTGCAGGCGCGAAGACGGGAAAGGGGACGGCCTTGGCATTCCCACTGGCGTGGCTGCCGGTCGCGGGCATAGTCAGCATAGCGTCGTCGCTCTTTTTGTCAGACATGTTGATTGAAAAGGGTTAACTGAACGAGTGAAAGAAGCGAAAGTGATGAAGAGAATGTACAAAGAACCCAGCGGCGCGGACAAAATCAAGGTGATGACAAGTTGTCGAGACAAGACGGGAATAAAGGGGGGCAAAGTGAGTGAGCGCTGAAGTTCAGACGCCGTAGCCTGCTGTGGCGCAGCCGCAAGGAAAGTTAAAGGAGAAGGGTGCTTGTCCGAGCCACAGGAACACAGACGCCACACTTCACGCATTTTCAAGTTGGACAAGAATTAAAAAAAAAAAATCCAATTGAACCTACCATGTTGCAGAAACAGACCGCGAAAAGACAGACCCCGATGAATGCATCACCAACCACGAATATTAGATCGATTCCCTCTTTTCCAGCATCTGGCTAACTGATACGCACGGTCCCCGGTCCCCAATCACCTCAACCATTCAAACACCCCCGACCGGGCCGCTTTCGTGCATCACATGCGCAAGCACATGTCTCCAACGCAACGCCATCCCATCGCCAGAAACTCGCGTCATGCCATCCATGCCCACGGGTTGCAACCCACGATCTGTCAGCCACGTGTGCGTACTTCTTTCGACTAAAATCCTCCTTTCGGAACAAAAGCTAGCGGAATGAATCTTGATCGGATCTCGCCGACGATTTATCGACACACGTGCTGAGAGTCAAAATCAACGACAATGCTTCTTACCCCGTAGCCCGAGGGCTCACAGGGTTGATCAGCAGGACTGATGTAAATAATAGTGTACCAGTATTTCCCGGACAGGATAGACATGCGACTGTCTGTCTGCCAATGGTTGATGGAACGGTGGACAATCCACCTCGGGGCCGCGTGACTTTGCCACACTTGCTTCCCATGTTATCGAGACAGGTGTAGCGGGCTTGTTAGGCGCAGAATTCGAATTTGTGCCGGTTCTTTCGAACGGAACAGACAGCTTGATTGACGCCAACTCCGGAAAAACAGGGCCACATTCACTTCATGTCATCACGGTCATTGGAGGGCAAAACGACATGAGTAGATGGTGCTATTTTTATTACCACGTTGCATACCTTGCTTAATTAGGTGGTCTGCGTGACCGAGGTCGACGCTCTCTAGCTAATCGACAGACACAAACATATCAAGACATATAAGAGGCAGGTTTTGCCCAAGACAAGTATAGATATTTTCTCCCGTTATGTTACATTAAACCCTTTACAGGAAGCCATTGGCGTTTTGGTCAGGATATTAAGTCGAGGGGCGGCAAGTAAACAACCATCAAGCATACAAGCAGAAAAGTCTTTCGTGCATTAGTCCCAACTGTCATCGAGTGGACGTCTTCCATTTACAGAAGAGCGGCGGCAACAGCCATGACGAGGGCACCAGCGGGGGCCAAGAAAGAGGCACCGGCAGTGACGGGGGGAGGGACGCCAGTGGTACCGTTGTTGGGGTGAGTAGGGACGACACCAGTGGCGGTAGGGGCCAGAGTGGTGGCGGGGATGGTAGCGCTGCCAGTCTCGGTGGCAACGGCTGAGGTCTCGGAGGCGGCGGCCGAGGTCTTGCTGGAGCTGCCAGAGTTCTTGCAGTTGGACTCGGAGAAGTCGTCCTGGGCCTGGGCGAGGACCTTGGTCAGGCCGGAGGCGAGGCCCTCGGCGATGGACTGAGCTTCCTTGGGGACCTTGGAGACGACGCTCTTGATGAGAGCCTGGGAGTTGTCGTTGATGTCCTTGAGCTCTTCGCGGACGGTGCCGCAAGCACCGGCCTTCTCAACATCGGAGCGCTTGGCCTTGAAGTTGTCGGCGAGGGACTGACCCTTCTTGGTGAGAGCCTGGACGGGGCCGGTCAGGCCGACGGCGTCTGTGAGCTCGAGGTCAGAAGAGCCGTCGACGGTGGTCTTGCCCTTCTTGATGGTTGAAACAAGATCGTCAGCCTTGGACTTGACGGCATCAACGTTGCCGTCGAAGCCGTTGGCAGCAGTGTTGAGGCTGTCAATGGATTGGGAAACGTCAGACAAAACAGTCTTGATAGCCTGGAGGTCGGCGTAGGCGCCGGCGGCGGCGATGACAGCGATAGCGGCAGAGTACTTCATATTGACGGTTGTGGCTTGAAAAGACTTGTTTGAGAACGAGTGTCTTGTGTCTGTGAGACCGGAACAGAAAACGATTGTGGTTTTTGTACTGGTTGGAAACAGAGTAGCGGGATGAAGAAGAAAGGGGGCAAAAGACGTCTGGAGGAAGGGGGGGAAGGGGAGGTAGTTTATACCTTTCCGGCCTCCATGGGGGCTCATGGGGGTGACGACTTCACCAGCCCGAGTCGAACACTAATTCCACAGCCCAAAAATACTCCTGGCCGAGGCTTCTACCAGGAACGATACAGATATTCAGCACTAGAAGAATATGGAGTACCTGGGGCAACGAAAAGGAGGAGGGCCGGGAGGGGAGGGGAGGGGAGTGGATGGGCGCAGGTACATTTTCGCACAATAACCTTTTACCACACCACATCACACCATCCCCGAACCACCGCCTGATTGGGGTGAGAAACCGTTTACGGAGGAGTGCGAGATGCTCCAGTGCTCCAATGTTTTTGAGGCGGCTGAAGCCATCCACCCTGTGATCCACCCCAGGTGGCCCACTCCTATTCCGTCGGCGGAGTGGGGAATGGAGATTCATTCTCCAGTCTGCTTGCAACTGCGGTAACAGCTGGCTGACGGCCGAGGAAATAAGAGGTCCGTACGGAGCACTAGCGAGTTCCATCGGTTCCATCGGTTCCATCAAAACAAAGGCAAAGGGGGAAGGGGACAAGGCGCAATCCTGGGTTGGCCGACTACTACTACTACTACTACTACTACTACTACTACTGCGTAAGCTAGACCGTGGCGCAGCTGCAGCTAAAATTTGTGTTCAGTCGGGATCGTGATGGGGGCGTGTGAGAGGCGCACAGCTCGTGAGACTCCAACACAAACTAGCCCATAAGAGGCTCTGTATGGAGTAAATAAACAAAGCATTTGGACAGACGACGGCCTCCAACAATGTTCGCGGGACAACATCTCGCCGAGTTGAATTCCAAGGCTTCTTCTGCAGCGAGAAACACGCCCGTGAAATGTATCTCCATGGGTTTGTCTTTGGGTCAAGGGCCCTTATTCTCAGGCTTTCACGGTTCGAACCTGCCATTTGTCTGGGGCAACCAGCTGATACATGATATGCAAACGTCGACTTGCAGAATGCTAGTTCAAGCCAAGCTGGCAGGGCTACCCCCCCCCCCAGTCGTCCCAACGGCATTCCCAATCATTGTTGCGTATGTACTCCCCGAGGACGGGCTGCTTCTATTTTTGTGACCTCGGCTCGACCGTACAATCGACGGGTAGCAACAACGTGTCAATGGCATGGCATCAACAACAAACGAGGACCTATGGAAAAGGGGTGCCGGGGGGGAATTTGGATTGTTTACTACCGTCCGGTGATGTATGTATGTGCTCGTCGCGAGGAATGTTGCATGTACCCCGCAGTGCTGAAGAAAGATATTAACAGAGCGGCTCTCCCAGCACTCATCTGTGTTGTGTGTCTATGGCTTCTTCTGCCAGTACGGAGTACGCACGCCGATGCAGTGGGACCGTGTACTCCGTAGGTCTAGTTCGATCGATTGCCTTGGCGACAACAAGCTGCCATTTGTCGGTGGCTCGCATCGTGATCCGCTGAGAACAAATTCGTGACGACAATCTTTTGAACAGAGCTCACCATCTGACAGGCGGCTAGCGCCAATTTCCTTTCCCATCTCGCCTTTTGGCATCTTGCCTGTAATAACTCAAGCATTACATACGGAGCCACTGCAGCCGCAATGACCGCAAAAAGTCCATGCCTGAATTGGGGAACAGCGCCCGTAGGGACGGCAAGACGGGCGGCCGGAAATGGCCTGTTTCTCCGGTCTGACCCCAGTGGAAGTGGGTTTGAAGGAAGAAAAGCAGGGCGTCACCCACCCGTGCCACCCCGCGATGCCCCCCCCCCTTTTCTTGGGCACCGAATGGAAGCTAGAGGCCCAGAGCGTCCAGACATGCAAAAAGCAACGTGAAGAAGTTTTGGGTCGTGGATGTTCCGCCGTTCGTCAGCAGCGCCACCCACAGCTCGGGTTGCCCCAAAAGTTTTTGTGGAGGCGAGGCATGGCATTGGGTGAGAAAGGTTCGTGCGGTGGCCAGGGTGGCCTGGGCGGCGGCATGGCCTGGCGTTGTGGATCCCGAGGTCAAAGAATTGTCAAATCGGATCGTCATGACGCCTTGGCAAACCCTTTCCTACCGGGGTCGCCACCAGCCTTGAAACCTAACCCTGCCCCGGCCAGGACTTGAAAGTGGAAGGAGACACCACGCAACAGGGGGGCTGCCAATTCTTGTGAGCTCTTGTGAGCTCTTGTGAGCTGGCAGCATGCAGACGTGTTGACAAACATGCTCCGTGGATGGCGGCGGCGCATTTGTGAATGACCTGCACCAGACCAGACATCTTCGTCTTGACGAGACCGCCCAAGGGCTGGCAATCGAAGACTTGTTTTCGTGGGGAGGCCTGCAAGCCTCTGGCGGTAGCCCCCAGAAGTGGGCCGACCCATCTCCGGAACAGCTGTACATACATATGTACACAAGTGCTCGCTTCGCCTGCTTGCCAAGCATCGCCGCCGGACTCATCCTGTGGGGCTCTTCCCGCATTCAAGACGAGATCCGGAAGCGATTACGGCCGGAATCATCATCAGATCATCCAGCACGCCATTCTTATTGACGGACGCTTCTACTCCGTACAGAAGAAATAATAGCAGGTCGCCCAGAGGAGCATGAACCTGACGTCAGGGAGGTAGGCAGAACGTTGGCCAGCCCAGGCAGCCCGGCCCAGGCAAGCGCCAATCAAGAAGGCCCAAGGAGACGCGGCATGCATCCGTCACAAATGGTCACGCAGCCCCCCGCAAAGAAAGCAAGCGGCCCAGACATCCCAGCAGCAGCAGATGCAATGCAGACTTTGCGGAGATTCGACTCGCGCTACTACTCCGTGTCGTAGGTTTTCGCCGCAATTGAAGATTGGATGACACGCCGCCATTGTTGAAGACAAATTCGACGCAAGCCATGGACGGAGAATACTCCGTCCATGCTCCGTCCATGCAGAAGCGAGATGAAAGGAACAGTCAGCTGCTGTCGCTGTCGAGCCACGTCATCCGCCGCAAAACTTGTTATCCTTACTATTATTACTCCGTATTCGTCGATCCATTTCGTCGTTCTCCCCTGGATTCGATTGGCATGACGGGCGTCTCCTGAAATTGGGGGACGGGGGTGGCCAGCCAGCCAGCTTGCCCGAGGGTCTTTGCAGGGCCCGGCGGCTTCACTGAAAATCGCCCGATCGGCCATTAATTACTTGATTGCACAGGCAGGCAAACAGCTCATGTACTATTTCCTTAGCGGTGGTCCACCCTGGGGAGTCGCGCCAACTAGGGTCTGTATGTATCCAATTAGATAAAAGTACGTCCTTCAACTACATGTAGAGGAGATACATACAATTCGCGGGCCCCGCAGACCCACAAGGTGGACCACCGCTAAGGAGATTGGTAATCCGTACAGAAACTTTCTTTTCCCTCAGGCTCGAGAGACGCAAGGCCGGGCGCACGGTCATCAAGTAAGCGATGGGTCGTGGTGAAGGATCGATCGACTCCTTGTCCGACTCTCATTTCCGTTGTTTGCGCCGTCAATAGTGCCGCGTAACAGTAACAGCTGCGCGTCAAATCATCCATGGAACAGATGACTTCCTGAAATGTGCTCACGGATCTCGCTTTTTTTTTTCCCCGTCGGTTATACAAGCTCGCGCGTGAGCTGCCAGTTTGCATGCTCCAGGGCCTCGGATTGATCAACATCATCTGCAATACATCTGCTACATGACTCATGGCCGCCCCATGTATGTACTTCTCAAGACATGCGCAGGCAGCAACATGATACGTTGACGGTGAGTAGCATCCTGGTTTGCAGCGTCCAGATCCGTGCAGCAGGTGCTGGGCATCCGTATTGGTATTGAATACAGGCGAATGACAGTCAGTTGGACGGGCGATTGACAGCAGCGTAAAGAAACGAAAGAAAACGATTCGTATTACAAGAACACATCTGGCCGGTTTCACGACAAGACATAGGAGTCAATGTACTGCACTGCAGATTATTACACACACACACCAATCCTGCGCAACTCGCCAAAGAAGGGGATTGACCCGGTGCTGTGGATTGGTCTCTCCCGAAAGTGCGCCTCGCCCATTTCTTTCGCAGGCCTGCGTGCGCATCTGCCCATCTGAGTCTCTCCCCAAGTGGCGAAACCTCAAACGAGAGACGTACCTCAAATTCGATCGTGAGCGGACACAATGTGGCCAGCGGCACGCCACCGACGGCGCTATCCTTGGCCAGCGTGTCTAGTTCTACGCGGGACATGCGCATTGTGGATTCTTGACTTTTTCTCTTGTTTCCACGTCAAGTCGCGGCTCAGTAACTCGGCATTAAATGCTGTTGAGCGTGGTGTGGTCCAGTATGCGGAAATTTCCTCTCGTATTTTGATCAACGACCCGTGTCGTGTTCCGCAGCCCGCGTCCCCCACAACTCAGCTCCATCCTTGTAAATCGCGGCGAGAAGCTTCGGGCGGACACCACGGATACGCACAAGTGTAGGCGCGGAAAGCTGGAGTAAAGGTTCTTCTTCTGCGGCGCGCTATGGAGTTGTTGGGGAAGGGTGGATTGGTTCCGGGGGCAACTGAGCGCGCATCCGTAAAAAGTAAATGCGTATCCTGATGAACGTGCGAGGTTTGTTCGCATGCTTGTCCCGACGCTACCCTGTACCCCGCTGCTTCGACTCCGAGCACAACTGCATCAAGAGGATGTGTGCCATGACAAAGGACAGCGGTTTACAAAATCCGTCTCATGTCGCACCCAGATGCAAGCAAGTATCATGCATGTCACGCGCATGATCCAAATGTGATGCTGACGTGCAGACGCAGACGCCGACGCCAGACGCATCGATAAGCGCAGCGCAGGTGTCGCACGAAAAAAGAGGCGCAGCCGACTGGCCACTAATTTGTGCGTACATTGTCCCCCAATATGCCTTGCGACAGCAGGAGCCAACGGTCGGAAGCACCTTCCCCACGCGCGGTCCTCCTCTTCCCCGGCAATAGCAGCAAACCCCCAGGGAATCGTTCGGCTCTCACGAAACTCGCAAGATGTGGACTGATAGCCGCAAAGCACGCAAAGCGTAGTTATATAGTTATATGCATACAATATATCCATAAAGATGGCAGTAGCCATGTAATCATTTCTACATCATAACAACATTTGCACGTGCATGTGAACCCCCCACCCCCCAAACTCCTTGCACGAGTAAGAACCAAAGCTAACCCTCCTCTTCATCGCCGTGCTCATCCCAGTCGTCGCTCTCCAGACCACGGCCACGTATAAACAGCGAGAGGCACCAGCCCAAGAGAGTGAGGCCACCGAATAGACTCCACGCGAGAGCCTCGCCGTGGGGACGAATGTTCACCGAGAGGGTGAACAAGCCGCCGGAGACGAAGGGTCCGATACTTCTGCCGAGAGCGGATAGAGTCTGCGCTACGCCGTTCAGTGTGCCGAGACTGGCATGCGATGGGGCCGAGTTTGTGATCTTGAGGGTCGAGGTTAGCCAGCCTTGTTGATGGGGGGTTTAAAAAAGAGAAAAAAAAAGAAAGAAAAAAAGAAAGAAAACACGAGGAGAATGGGAAGAGCGATATTGATGGAGGGAGGGAAACACTCACGAGCAACATGACGCTGGACAAACCGCCCACAGCGCAAATGTTCTTCAGCACCAGCACGACGGCCAACTCGGCGTACAGCCATAGCCTTCCGGTTGCGATGCCAAAGGGGGGCTCGTCGTCGAGATAGCCCACCCAGGGCATCAGCAGGAGACTGATGCCGAGGCCGAGGAGGGCGAATCTGTAGGATCCCAGGTTCCCCATCCTGGACTTGATGGGCTGGAAGAGGAAGGCTTGGAACAGGATGGTGGCGAGACCGGCCGCGCTTAGGCTGAAGCCGATGTTGGAGGGGCTGAGATTGCGACCAGTTGGGGCGGGGGACGATGCGAAGATGGGATATAAGCTGTTGAAACTGATGTTGGAGAGCTGGAACACGAGATAGGTGGACAGGAGTATGAGGGTGGTATGGTTGAGGAGGTCCTTCCACACGGGTCTTTCGTTGCCGTTGCCGTTGCCGCTGCCGCTGCCGGCACTGCCGTCGTCAGACTTGATGGCCTCGCCGTCCGACGACGATGCAGACGATGCAGACGATGCAGACGATGCCGACGATGCCGACGACGCAGAGGACAGGAGAGGCTGCTGGGTAGCCGACGCTTCTGCGAGGCGCGAGCTCCAGGACGCTCTGCGGTCATCAGGTCCGTCGGAGCCACCAACCCATCTGACCAGCCTCGTGACCCAGACTGGCCTCCAGGGACTCGCGCCGCTCTCGTCGAGCGTCTCCTCGAACCAGACGCCCACCGCAATGACGCTCAGCCCCAGCATCGCGGCGCCGAGCACATTCGGCCCCAGGTAGGGATGCTCGTCGCCCAACTTGTTGACCAGGAAGCCGCCGACCGCGGGACCAGTGATGCTGCCCAGGGAGTAAATCACCGGCAGATAGGTGAAGGCGCGGCTCTGGTTCGACCGGTCCGTGACTTCGCCCAGGACGGTCGGCACGCAGGCGGCGTTGCCGTTGAGCATGCCCATGAGCGCGTGGACAAGCACCATCTGCCAGTACTGCCTGCAGAAGCCGAACGCGCAGAAGCAGCACATGAGCGAGAATGTGCCGGCCACGAGGGCGGGCTTCCGCCCCACGATGTCGCTCGCGTATCCCCACAGGAAGTTGGTAGATAGCTGGGCCAGCGCAAACGCACTGGCGAGCGTGCCGACGTACAAGCCGCCCTTTTGATCGGGCACACCGGGCATCGAGGCCACCATTGCGGGGAGATATGGTCCGATGGAGTTCAGGGCCGTCTGTTCGGAGAGCGACAGGAAGGCCAGGAGCAGCAGCTGCCGCACTGGCAGGGGTGTCTCGTCGTGGTCGCGGCCATGGTCGTCGGGCGATGAGGACCGGGAGGAGGCAGAACTCGACTGGGAGGAGGCAGAACTCGACTGGGAGGAGGCAGAACTCGACTGGGAGCTGAGGATGGGAGCTTCCAGGGGTGTCTTGGGCGGCTGGACGGGGAACGTCTGGTATCGATGGGTGGACGTCTGGCGGCGGAACGAGGCTATTGAGGGGATGGGAGCACCGGCGTGGAATGACCCTGTTGATGCTTGTCTGGTGGCCGCGTCGTGCTCTGGCAGAACCACCAGCTTGGGTCGGCTCGGATGTCTCGTCATGATGGGGTCGGCCGAGAACGAGCACTGTAGGGAAAACGAACGAACCCGCTGGTTTCCGACTCGATTGGATTCGATTCGATTCAGCTCGTTCCAGCTCGTTCCAGCTCTTCAGATTCGTCCCTTTGCGAGGTCTCTAGGCAAAGTTGGTCAACACTGAACGATGAGAGAGTACCGTGAGGAACCGGACCGGACCGCGCGGTGCGTCGCGTCACACGCAGCTCAAAAGGGCGCACGGCTTAAGCGGGCGATGGCATCATTTCGGACGGGACGAAGTCACTTGAGGTCACTTGGGCGAGAACAGTGAGACGCAAAAACATGGGGGGGGGGAAATGGGGGGTTAGTCATTGACGGCCGACGAGGTCTGGTGCGTTTTTGATGAGCCTCATCTGCATCATTGATTGGACGACGTCACCAGCTTGCTGGTGCTGGGCCAAGGTGGGGGTGGGTGGACGCCGGGTGGACGCCGGGTGGACGCCTCCGCCTCACAGGGAAACAGGCATGGGTGGCCGCTTCCAGCTAGATAAGATGCTGCTCTCCGGCTTCCGTGATGCGCACCAACTTGAATACTATTTCTGAAATGCAAGATTGTCTTCTACACGTCTCCGGTCCTGAACAGTTCAAGATGCACGCGCGCCAAGGGCACTCCCCTGCCCACTACTAATTCATCTCTCATCTGGACCATCCATTCTTCTGGTCCGCAAATGTAGTACTCGGTCGCCTCGTTCTCCAGATGCAAGGCGCCGTCGTCGGCAAGCTTTCCCAAGCTCAACGGGCCCTCATGATCGTATTCGGTGCCCTTCTCGTCGGTCTCGGCGACATTCTTGACAAACACCGCGCGCTTGATGTTGCTGTTGTTGTCATAGGCTCTGTCGGCGATTTCGCTCATGTGCTTGCGGAAGCACAAGGCATCTACGTGGCGGGCAGCCTGGGCCCAGGTGACGGGTCGTGCTGGATCGGACGATTGGAGGATGGAATCAAGGATAGACAGCAGGGGAGCAGCTCCCACGCCGACGGACAGAAGAACAACGGGTGTGCCGGGCGTGGCGGTGACGGGATCGAAGAAGAATTCGCCGCGCGGAGGGCTGACCCGAACCTCGTCACCGACCCTGTATCGATGCAGTCTGTTGGAAATAACCCCGGGGACCTTGCCATCGGCTAGATCCTGTGTGGTGCTGTTGGCCTCGTCAACCTTTTCCTCCTTGACAGATACGCGATACTGGCTCATGTTACTCTCCGGGGCGACGCTCAAGCTGTACTGTCTGCTCTGCTGCAGCCCGTCGAGTTCTGGGATGGCAAGTTGGACCGAGACATACTGCCCGGGCTTGAACGCGGGCAATGATCTGCCATCGACGGGTTCCAAGTACAAGCTGGCGATGCGAGCCGTCTCCGTCTCTCTCTTGACAATTCTGAAGTCGCGCCACGTCTGCCAGTCGCCAGCTTCATCGTACAGCTGCTTCTCCCTGTTGATGAAAACATCGGCGAGCTGACCGTAGGCGGCGACCCAGGCGTCGGCGACTTCTGCCGTCAAGGCATCCCCCAAAACCTCGGCGAATGCGCCAACCAGATATTTACCAACAATGGGGTATTGATCTGCCTTGATGAACAGAGAAGCATGCTTGTGGGCAATGCGCTCCACAGCGTGACTCAGTCTCGACAGGTCATCGATGTAAGCAGCGTAGGCGAAGACGGCATTGGCCAGGGCAGCCTGCTGCGCACCGCTTTGTTGATTTCGAAGGGAAAAGTAATTCTTCAGCTCCGGATGAGCGGCGAGCATGTTTCGGTAAAACGTCGCCGTGATGGTGTTGCCATGCTGCTTCACAACCGGGGCCGTCGACTTGACGATGGCTATTTGCTGGGCTGTGAGGGCCATTCTGTCGAGGGAGCTGTCGAGGGAGCTGTCGAGGGAGCTGTCGAGGGGGGGGATGAAAGCTGTCTGGTAAAAGGCCAACCTCTGGCTTTCATTTACGACTGGCTGTACGATATCTTCCCGCCGACTCGAGGCTTGCCCGGAGAGTAAGTTATTTTATACATTTGAAACTGGGCGTGGTTGCCTGTTTGTGACACGCGCACTTCTGGCCCATGCCATTACGCAGCGGAGAACCGGACATGTCAGATCCAAGCCATTGTCATCGGTCGTCGGGCAATTGACATCCATGTGCGGAGCAAGCTGTGTTGTGGACGTGGTAGGCTGGCTGGTGCGGCTTGGCTACACGAAATGGGCTGATGATGTCTGGTGCGTCCCGCGTACGGAGTAGAGCACATGTAGTCCATAGGTAAGAGCCGGAATCGGGCGTTGTTGATGCCTTCCCTTTGGTCGCAGGCGTTTCCCTTCTGTGGCGTTTTCGTCAGTTGCGCAGAGAAGCATATGCCGTGCTACCCCTGAAAAAATGAGAGAGAGAAAGAGAGAGAGAGACGCATAAGCAGTCATGCCCAAACATGTTCTTGCTGCATGCTGCATCTCATGCCCATCCCAGGGTAACCACCCCGCAGTTGTCCCGTCGTGGTTGGCGCGGGGAAGATGAGTTTTGACAAAGATCGATGCGTGTCCGATGCCACTTTTCAGGGTCATGTGCTTGCTTGCTTCGCGACCAGGACCAATTGTTTGTCATCCAGCCTACATGGGGTCGCGCCCGCCATGACCTCGCACAGCAGAAAACATGCAGTGGTACGGTGCCGTGGCAGGCAGACACCCCATCTCTGCGGAACCCAAACCCGGCGAGCCAGACCACTTTGATACCCTTGGCACCCTTAGCACCCTTGGCACCCTTGACCGGAAACTCGAGTCTCGTCATGTGCAAGTTCCTGGCTCTCTCTGGTGCCATCGGGACGGCTGGAACGTCTCCAACTGTTCCTCGGCCACAAGTTTGTCGGGAAGACGAAATTTGTTCAACTATCCGAGATGGGATCCTTGGTTGGGCAAGGCTGAGATTGATAGATTGGAGAGGACAAGTAAACTTGGTGGTTCAGCCGAGGAATTGGCTGGAAGGAATATGGTTCTGCATTACATAACACGTGCCTCATTTCAGCATCAAGGAAAACGCCTCCCCCTTGCACTTCAGGTAACATTTTTCTTCAGTCAAAATGTCGATTCCTCTCTTGACTTGCATCTTGAATTCGTTGAGCCCCAGACAGTCAAGTACACCAAGTGGCCACTGAATTACAGGTCTATTTCTTCAGAGCGCCGATACATACAAAAAAATAATTGCTGCCAACCTCAATCAAATGCCCCCCCCCCACAAGTTAAAAAAAAACAAAAAAAAAGTGGAACGACCGACGTATTCCATCGCAGATAAACCAGCTGCCCTTTGCTCTCTACTGTCCCTCAACCTGCTTGAGGAGACCCTCGAGGTTGATGCTCTTGGGGCGCTCAATGGGCAGACCCAAGGCACGGTCCCAAATCAGCTGAGCAAGAGGGCCGAGACCGCGAGAAACACCGAAAGTAGCCGTGTAGTACAAGGTCTCGTGGAAGCCGTAGTGGTGGAAGAGGACGCCAGAGCTGCTGTCGACGTTGGGGTAGGGGTTCTTTGTCTTGCCGTGCTTCTTGAGGACCTCGGGAGCGATACGGCTGTTCTTCTCGACCAATTGGAAGACGGGGTCCTTGGCAATCTCGGGACGGGCGGCGGCGTAGTCCATCAGAGCCTCGAAACGGGGGTCGGGCTTGCGGAGGACGGCGTGGCCGTAACCGGGAACGACACGGCCGGAGTTGAGGGTGGACCACAGGTAATCGTGGACATCCTGCTCAGTGTAGCCATCGGGAATGGCTTCCTTCATTTGAAGGATCCAGCGGAGAACCTCCTGGGCGGCGAGACTGCAGATATGTGAGTCGGGATACATGCACGTATGCCGTTGAAAAGCCAAAGGCAGAGGTCTTGAGCAGGACCGAGTTCAAAACTTACCCGTGGAGGGGACCAGCCAAACCCTGGAGACCAGCGCTGTAAGAAAGGAAGGGATCGCTGAGGGCGCTGCCGACAAGATGAGTAGCGTGGGCAGAGACATTGCCGCCCTCGTGGTCTCCATGCAGAGCGAGGTAGAGGCGGAGAAGATCCTGGAAGTTCTCATTCTCCTTTCCGCCCTTGCCGAGCATGGCAGCAAAGTTGTAAGACCAATCCTGCTCGGCATCAGCTTGGGCAGGTAGAGCACCACCGCCCCGGTACGCGTTCTGGTAGATTTTGGCGGCGATAGTAGGCAGCTTGGCCAGGAGGGAGATGCAGTCGTCAAAGGTGGGCTCCCAGTAGTCGGCCTTGTTGAGGCCCTGCTCGTAAGCCTTTGCGAATTTGGACTCGTAGTTGAGGGCCGAGACGGCCATGGAGAACTGGGTCATGGGGTGCAGATCCTTGGGGAAGCTGTCGAGCATCTTGGAAACGAACTGGGGGATCTGAGCCTTCTCGGCAAGCTCGCGGGAGAAGACGCGAACCTGGTTGGTAGACGGGACCTGGCCGGTGAGGAGAAGCCAGAACATGGCCTCGGGAAGCATCTCGGTGCCGGACTTGCCCTTGGGCAGGACCTTCTGGCAGTCCTTGATGGTCTTGCCGTGAAAGCGAATACCCTCGTTGGCGTCGAGGACAGAGCCCTCCCAGACCATGGCCTTGAGGCCACGCATGCCACCCAGGGTGTTCTCGACCTTGACCTCGCCAATGACTTTGCTGCCATGAGCCTTGACTTTCTTGAGAAGCTCGCGCTTGGCGGGGATCGCCTCCCTGAGGGTGGTCTTCAAGTCCGGCTCGGCGGTGGCATAGCCACGAGCGCCGATGAGAGTAGCTCGGGCGAGAGGCTGGCTCATGTTAGTATCGATATTCGCGATAGGAGCCCCTATGGATTCTATCTTCTTTCTTGTCCGACTTACTTTGAGGGAGCCAATTGCCCGGGTAGAATTCCTCAGGTTGAGAGCCATTGTTAGTTACTGTGCGGTTCGGCTATATGATGACGAAGTGAGCGCGGACGGAATCTGAATCGTGGGGTAGATCTGAGAGGACGAGCGGACGGTCAATTGGCAGGCTCGTCAGCTTCGGAACGAAAAGGAGACATGGACGTACGACGCAGCAAATACTGTTCCGTCTCCGCAAGAGAATCGCGCGGCAGGCGAGAGCCAGGAGCCAGGAGCCAAGAGCCAAGAGGAAGAAGGTGGTATGGCGAGGATCAAGAAAGGTTGACTGTAATAATCCGTACGTGGGAAACAGCCAACCACGAGCCTATGCCCGGGTGGAATTTCGAGACAGCCGAGGAAAGCCGCGGCAGCCCGGTCCAACGGTTCATCCAGATGCGTGATAGCCGGCTCGGCTTTACGTGTGCAGCACTTTGCAACCTGTGCAACCACCAGCTCGGCTTCGCCCGCATTCCGAGCTGTTCTCGGCTCCATCACAAACCCGTCACCAACCCATCACCAACTGCATCATTCTGTGTCCCGAGTCTTTGCTCGCTTGACGACGACTTATTCTCGTCGGTGGGTCATTAGGCAGCTAGGACGTCCCTCTGAATCGAGACTATTGGTAATTACCCTCGTTCGCACAACCGAACATCACCACGATGATGCGAAGAGCAGCGACCGGGGCCTCCAGGCGCATGCTGTCCACGACAACTCCTCGAAATCGAACACTTCCATCGCGCTCTGCTGCCGTTCGTGCCATTTCCACCACGACCAGAATGTCTGCCCCCGCCAGCAATCCGTATTCTCACGCCATCCCGGCCGCCGATTCATTCCAGCTTCTGCCCGAGTCGCAGAAGGCTGGCGAGGCCGAGGATGCTTTGTACGAATCCCAGATCAGCGAGGTCGAGGCCTGGTGGTCTTCTCCTCGTTACGCCGGCATCAAGAGGCCTTATAGCGCCGCCGATGTTGTCACCAAGCGAGGCACCCAGAACATCTCGTACCCGAGCTCCGTCATGGCATCCAAGCTCTTCAACCTCATCCAAGAGCGCCAATCCAAGGGCGAACCTATCCATACGAGTGAGAGCTGAGCCGGAGAACCCTTCGTCTACAACAAACGTCCGTATGCTGACAGCCTTGAAAGTGGGCGCTATCGATCCTATCCAGATGACCCAGCAAGCCGCTCACCAGGAGGTCTTGTACATCTCCGGCTGGGCGTGCTCGTCCTTGTTAACCACGACCAACGAAGTTTCCCCCGATTTCGGAGACTACCCCTACAACACGGTCCCCAACCAGGTCCAGCGCCTGGCCAAAGCCCAGAACATGCACGACCGCAAGCAGTGGGATGCGCGTCGCAAGATGACGGCCGAGGAGCGTGCCAAGACGCCTTATACCGACTATCTTCGGCCCATCATTGCCGACGGCGACACCGGCCATGGTGGTTTGTCCGCGGTCGTGAAGCTGGCCAAGCTTTTTGCCGAGAATGGTGCCGCCGCCGTGCACTTTGAGGACCAGTTGCATGGTGGTAAGAAGTGCGGCCATCTCGCCGGCAAGGTCATTGTACCTACCGGCGAGCACATCAACCGACTGACGGCTGCGCGCTTTCAGTGGGACGTCATGGGGTGCGAAAACTTGGTCATTGCCCGAACGGACTCCGAGTCCGGCAGGCTGCTCTCTTCCGCGATTGATGTCCGTGACCACGAGTTCATCCTTGGCGTGGCCGAACCTTCCATCGAGCCTCTTGCCGAGACCATCCAGGCTATGGAGTCCAAGGGAGCCGCCGGGTCTCAGATTGATGCCTTTGAGGCCAAATGGGTCAAGGAGACGAAGCTCGTCACCTTTGACGATGCCGCCGTCGCCCACATGGAGCGGGAAGGCGTCAGCCAGGACAAGGTGTCGGCGTACCTGAGTGCCACGAGCAAGGACCCCAACATGGGCATCACGCGCCGCCGCACCTTGGCCGCTCACTATTCAAAGACGCCCGTCTATTTCAGCTGGGATGTTCCCCGGACACGCGAAGGGTACTACCATTTCCGCGCCGGCATGCCGGCCGCCACCAAGCGAGCCTTGGCCTTTGCCCCCTACGCCGACCTTCTCTGGGTCGAGACAGGCGACCCCAACGTCGAGATTGCGGCCAAACTGGGGCGTGCCGTGCGCGGAGAGTTCCCCAACAAGGGTCTCGTCTACAACCTGTCCCCCTCATTCAACTGGATGGCACACGGCTTCACGCCCGAGACGCTCAAGTCTTTCATCTGGGACATTGCCAAGGAGGGATTCGTGTTGCAGCTGGTGTCGCTCGCGGGACTGCACTCGACAGCCACCATCTCTTGCGACCTGGCGCGGAATTTCAAGACGGATGGCATGAAGGCCTACGTTGAACTGGTGCAGCGACGGGAAAAGGAGCTCGGATGCGATGTGCTGACGCATCAGAATTGGAGTGGTGCCAGCTACATGGACGGCGTGCTGGGAGCAATTCAAAGCGGTAGCTCCAGCAGCAGGAGTATGGGCGATGGCAACACCGAGGGACAGTTTCACTAGAGGGAGAAAGTAGGATGGATAGAGGTGCCTTGATGGGGACTGACTGAGCCGGGGACATTGTCGATGATGGAGAATTGGCACGCATTGGCCGGAGTTGGATTGGTTGACTTTGAAACTCACGTCATTTTTTTTTCTGGAAAATAAGCAGACCTTTAAAAAACCCCATGTTCAAAGAAAGGTTGAATTAAATAGTTGTACTTCTTTTCTTCCATGTCATGAATTCCGTCGTAACAACGTCGGTCTGCACTGCCATTCTACTCCAACGAAGTCCTGGAAGCATTGTTCGCAGGGGCAGCGGCCGCGGGACCCTCGGGCGTAACGTAAGCCTTGGTCATACCACCGTCGACGACGAAGTCATGGCCATTGACGAAACTCGACTCGTCGCTTGCCAGGAAAACAACCGCATGCGCCTGCTCGACGGCCTCGCCGAAACGACCCATGGGGAAATGGACCTCGCGCCTGTGTCTCTTGGCCTGATCGTCACCCAACCAATCCTGCAGGAGGGGAGTGTTCAACGGCGCAGGGCACAGGTTGTTGAATCTGTAGCCCTCGCGGGCATGGACCATGGCCAACTCGCGCGTCAGAGCGAGGACGGCACCCTTGGAGGCAGTGTAGGCGAGCTGGGGGGTGGCAGCGCCAACGAGGGCCACGACCGAGGCGGTGTTGATGACGGAGCCCTTGGTCTTCTTGTGGCGGCGCAGGGAGAGCACGGCGTGCTTGCTGCCGAACCAGACGCCCTTGACGTTGATGTTTTGCGTGAGGTCCCAGATTTCCTCGGGCGTGTTGACGGCATCGTCGTCCTTGGCGTGCATGATGCCGGCGTTGTTGAACATGATGTCAAGGCCGCCCCAGGGGTCGAGGGCCTCGACGAGAGCCTGGACGTCGGATTCTTTGGAGACGTCGCATTTCTAGAATTTGCAAAGGTTAATGAACGTCTGGCCAGACCGCGACTGAGCATAGCACGGAGCGGGAGGTTAAAGAGCAAAAAAAAAAAGAGAGAGAGAGAGAGAGAGAGAGAACGGTACCTTTGTTTCGACTTTGCCAGCTGATGGAACTAGCTGCTTTACCTTGGCGAGGGCCTTTTCGAGCGCAGGCTCCGAGATATCCGCCATGAGAACATTGGCGCCCTCTTTGGCAAACAAGATTGATGTTTCCAGACCGATGCCACTGTTGTTGGTCAACGGAGTGCCCAGTCGTGTTTTTCTGTGTTTGTTCTTGTTTAGCTTACCCAGCAGCACCAGTGATGATGGCGTTTTTACCGGAAAGACGACCCATGGTGACGTATCTGATGTATGAGCAAAGGGGAAAAAGAAGAGGCAATTGGAATCCTGCTCTAATGAATTGTCTCTTGAACCAACAAGTTTAAGCCTGGATGGAAGAAAGGGAGGAGGAAACGGGGAGGAAAAGCTGAAGACGACCAAGGTAGAAGGTAGCCGCACTTTGAGAAAGCTGATGGAGGCAGAGGGGCTTGACGATCCTTGACGATCCTTGACGATGGCGGGGTCAAGAGATAAGATAGAAGGGTGAAGTCTCACTGCCTTCCAGGGAGTCTGCTGGCCGAAGCGCGCACCGAACAATTGAACCGCGTACCGCGGTCAGGTCAGATCCACCTGGTGCAAGTCTGCTCCTGATCCCTGCCGCCCACATGCTAAATTAGTAATGCCACTCACTCACTGTGCCGCTTCAAAGTCATGACGATGCTGTTGCAGCTGTTGCAGCTGTTGCAGCTGGTGCATGGCCGTTTGGAGTGCTGCCCCCGACCCCGACCCCAACCCCCCAGACGAAGCTTCCTCTGCCCTCTGCCTGCCCCCTTCTCCCATCTTGACCTTGCCATCTTTTCCTTCCATTTTATTTCATCCTCCCACTCCCCCCCCCCAGACAAGTCCACCTCGTGGCCACGACGAGCCATCATGACGCCTACCGACATAACACCTGACGACCTACTGGAGCTTCTCTTCGAAGACAACTGTGTCAAACTCGCCGGCATCGACGTCGATGGCATGCTCCGCGGCAAGCTCGTCTCCAAGAAGAAGTTCTTGTCCATTGCCGAAGCCGGATTCGGCTTCTGTTCCGTCATTTTCGGATGGGACATGCACGACCAGACTTATCTGAAGGAGCTCAAGGTGTCAAACGCTGAAAATGGCTATCGCGACATGCTGGCCATTCCTGACCTGTCTACCTTCCGTCGCGTGCCGTGGGAAAATGACATCCCGTTCTTCCTCGTCAACTTTTTTGATCCCGAGACCAAGCAGCCCATTGCTGCTTGTTCAAGAGGTCTGTTGAAGACGCAGTTGGACAAGGTGCAGGCGCGAGGCTATGGGGCCATGGCTGGCGGTAAGTTGTCTGTTTGAGGGAATACGAACTGAGCACCGATGAACATTTTTTAACTTTTCTTGTTTAAACAACGCAGCCGAGTACGAGTTCTACACGTTCCGCAGCCCAGATTCCTCATCCGCCTCCCCCGCAGCGTTCCTCCAGCAAAACCCTCCTTCTCAGCTGCCTTCTCTCACCGAAGGCATGTTTGGCTACTCGCTCAACCGGCCCGTTCACACCAAAGATTGGTACTACGACGTATATAATACATGCGTCAAGTTCTCCTGCGACATTGAGGGCTGGCACACCGAGTCTGGTCCGGGTGTTTACGAAGCGGCGCTTGAATTCGGCGAGATCTCGCAAATGGCTGACCGCGCAAGCCTGTTCAAGTACGTCGTCAAGAGTGTGGGAATCGACCACGGCATCACTCCCTGCTTCATGGCCAAGCCCAAGCAGGGTCTGCCTGGAAACAGCGGCCACATGCACATTTCCTTAGTGGACAAGAACGGCAAGAATCTCTTTGCGAGAGACGGCATGGATGAGGATGCCAAGTGGTCCGACATTGCAGCTCTGTCTGACCTCGGCCGTCATTTCTTGGCCGGGTTGCTGGAGGGATTGCCTGATATCATGCCCATGTTGGCACCGACTGTGAACTCATACAAGAGGCTCGTCGAGAACTTTTGGGCCCCCGTCACAGTGTCATGGGGCCTGGAGCACCGTGCCGCATCAATAAGGCTGATTTCGCCACCGACGTCCAAGGCCGGTGCCACGAGGTTCGAGGTTCGTACCCCCGGCGCTGATTCGAATCCTTATTTCGTCCTGGCTGCCATTCTGGGCTGCGGATGGCGAGGCGTTGACAAGAAGCTGGAGATTCCTTGCCCCCCGTTGGCTCTGGGCCAGGATACTGGTGGCTCCAACGACATGGGAGAGCGGCTGGCCAAGAGTTTGAAGGAAGCTACCGCGAGGTTTATGCGCAAGGAAAGTATCGCTCGCGAAATCTTTGGCGATGACTTTGTGGATCACTTTGGCGGAACCAGGGAGAATGAAGTGCGGCTTTTTGATGAAGCTGTAACGGACTGGTGAGTTTCTGGTCCACTCCATGACACACAAACTTGCACATCGCGTACTCTCTGGCTAACGTCTTTATCAGGGAAATGAAGCGCTACATAGAAACAGTATGAGAAAGGTCGTGGGATGGGACCACTTAGCCGGGGACCGCGATAACCCCCCCCTCCTCCCCATTCTGGATTACATATGCATGCACAAGCGAGCACAGAGACGTATTTGTATATTGGCTGCATTGGACTGGCTTCGGTTCCTTGTGAATCTACGGACTGCATTGTATCTAATCTCTACTAGCAGGAACCAATGACTGATTTCTAACATGTAACTGTAAATCATATTATACCTTTCTATCAGTCGGAATGATGTGAACTTGCTGCTTCTTGGCGTCTCTCGTCTGAGAAGCTTCTCCACAAGCTCGCCCTGTTGCCTCATGATTTGTCAAACGAGCCAAGCTCTTTGATTTTCTTGAAGACCTTTGACTCTGTAAGATTCCCGTCGAGACAGAGCAAAAGGTGGTGCTGTAGTCCGTAGGCTCAGACGTGTTGCTTTCCTCACGGAGCGGCAGGGGACTCAAATGATGCGCGACGCTCTTCCTCGTTGGAAGCAGATTAAATCGGGTTTTTTTTATAAAAAAAGACAAAAAAAGAGGGATAAGCCCATGTGAAGACCAAGATGGAACTCGTGTCAGTATCAGTAGGAAATGATGTGTGATTGACTGATCTGGGAACTGAAGGTCCAAGGACCAGCGCAAAAAGAAGTGGGGGGGGGGTTGTTGAAGCGGGATTGAACGAATTGACGGCGTTGAAACCACGGCGCAAGGTGAACGGAAAGATCCGACGCAGACGTATCCAGAGCCGACTTTGCCGAAAGAAAAAGAAAAAAAAAAAACACGTAGGGGCGAGGCGCACGCCACCGCCCGGGGCGCCTGCATGCACGCAGTGCGTGTGCGTGTCTATTTTTTTCCCCCTTCATTCTGTCTATGCCGACGGTGACATCACGGGAACCTATGACCCCTGCCTGGATGATTCTACATTTTACAAGCCCCGCGCGGAGTGACAAAAGGTCCCCCCCAACCCTCTCCTTTGTACCACGGAAAGATCTGTCATTGGCCTGCTGCCCCTGGCCATGTACCTCCTGTAAAAACAAGCAGGGTAAGACTGGATATCCCTCCATCTCGATGAGCGCCATCGCCCCAGCTGAACTGGTTCGAGCCTCTTTCATCTTCACCTCAAGGGGCAAGGGGTTTTTGCCCGCCAAGACGCTCCATTTACGGCGCGCGGAGACACGGGGCTCTTTTTTTTTTTTCCCTCTTCGTTTCCTTGCGGACGGCGTGGAACGGAGAACGGAATGTGGAATAGAGGGTAATAAGGTATCCTGTCTGTTCAAGAGCTGTCGCAAAACAAGAAGACCATCTGCTACTCCGTAGTAACGAATCGATCAAGTTGATGGATTTTGTTTCGATAAACTACATAATAGCGGTGGCGCCCCAGACCCAGACCCCCCACGTGGCCAACCATTTGCAGCTGGCAACGAGCTGGGGTGACCGACCCATGTTTGCTTGATTGCTTGCTTGCTTGCTTATTACTATTGGCACGTTGACGGCCAACGTTTCAGACGCCATCACCCTTGTCAACAACACTCACGCATTACGAACGTACATGTAGAAATCATTGCAATTGCATGAACAAATGCCCCACCGACCTCTAATTTTTTGTGTAGTGTACGGAGTATTGAACGCTGTTCACCCTTGCTTGTGCTGCTGATTCAGCACATTCGGCATGTTTGAAAAGTCGCGTGCGCCATTAGAAGAAGGGGGAAGAAAATTCACCCCAGAAAACCCCTGCCCCCCATGATTATGAGCTTTGGTGGTCAAGAATCTTTCCTGGCTCTTCTCTTTCCCACCAGTCGGGTATCAACGCCATCTTCCTCGGGGTTCCATTCTTCAGGTTGGAAGTCTGGGTTGCCGTAGTGCGCGCGGTTCCAGACGCTGTTTTTGAAAGTGTTGGTCGTCACCTGGAACGTAGGCTCGGGGAAGCTCTTGTTCTCATACTCCAACTGATGGGGGCTGAAGCGAATCGGATAGCCGGCCCCCCCCGGCTGTCGTCGCATGGGGGGCTAGCTGTTGATGGGAGACTAGGTTCGTCACTGGTGTCAGTGGAGCAGACTGCGATGGTTGATGGACGGCCGCGATGACAGGCGGTGGCTGGGATGGAGATTCGCCCTCGGCAGACTGCACTTCTGACGCGTAAGGATTTATCCACGGATCCTGCTGACTCGGCGAGAAGCCATTCCCAACTACTGAAGAGGCGGTCGCAGGCGCCGCCGCCGACATGGACATGATGCTGGCCAATGCATCGCCTCCGCCGCCGCTGATTCCCGGAATCATACTCAGCGCCCCAAAGTCGAGTGTCGAAAAAGCACCCAGGGCGGCGGCCGTATTCGTAAACGCTGTATCGTGTGTAAAGCCTGCAACACGATTTACGTGCACGGTCAGCTGTGGCTGTGGCGGCGGCGGCGGCGGCGACGTGGCTGGTAGGTGGGCGGGGAATGATCGGTATAGGATGTCGTAATGATCTGGCCTGTACAGCAGATGGATGATGGGACCCAGATCCGTCACATCCTTCTCATTGGCCTCCTCCGGAAAGCGATATTGGTTGACTTGGCTGCCAGGACTGCGATCCAGGTAGGCGATCTCGAGGACGAAGTTGAGCGGTTTGAGAAGTATGTTGACCAATGCGATGATGCCAAGCTGCTCGATCTCCCGATTGACCATTTCAATGTTTTGACTGCAATAGGTGGCAATGGTCTGCCCGCCTGGAATGAACGGCTCATAGGTCGCAGCATTTGCCTTGAGGAAGGTTGCAGCCAGGAATCGGAAATAGAATATCAGGCTGCCCTCTACTCCGGCGTCGTTCCATCTCTGACGAACGACATCATGTGCCGATTCGGGGTTGTCGATTATTGTTGCCACTTGGCGTAGAAGATCAAAGGCCTCTTCCGCAAAGTCCTCGAAATAGCTGTAGCCCCCGACCGTTGCGAGAAGATGATTCAAGCTTTTTAAGCGGGCGACCTCTCCTTCGACTTGAGCTTGATCACCGCCCTCGATCAGTTTTTCAAAGTAGGAGAATCCAATGGCTAGTTGACGAGAACAGGATTAGTCTACCTAGGCATGGGCGGTGTAGCGGCGGCACAAGACGATAGATCCTTTGTCTCTCGCTGCCGCCATGATTGGGGCTGGGGCTGCTGGATCCATCTCGTCCATGACATACCTCGCCAACCGCAGTTGCCATCGCCCTGTATGGGGCGATAATGTGAGTACGTCTCGGGCAAGGTCTGGAGCCGGAGGGCCGCGATTAGTAAGTACACTAGATGACGGAGAGGGGGCAAGATGCTCACAGTGGTCTTCTCGATATATACTGGATCAGCCTTGGCGTATTCTTGAGCAATGGCGTGGCTGGGTGTTTTGTCTCCGACCAGAGGACCCTGTTTGTGTCTTGAAGATTAGCCGCCTGGACATGTGCTTGTTCTTTGCTCACAAACGACTCTCGGGGCAGCTGAGGATGAGGAGGAACAGACAGGGTGCGAGCTTTACTTTACCTGCATTTCCGGGTGATAACCTTTGGCAGCTTCCTGCTGGGCCACCATGTCATGGGTGGTCTGGTCCTCCATGGTCCCGTGTGGCCTGGGCGGAGGCGGATTATGCGGATGCGGATGCGGATGCGGGTGCAAACTATGACCAACGGATGGGTCTTCTGATGGTGAAGGACGTTGTGGGAGTCGTTGATTCGAATGGAGGTGCGGTTGTGGGTTGAGCGCAGCCGCGGCGCAGGACGATGGCGGCGAGCTGGGAGAGGAAGCGCTGTGGTGGCTGCGGCTGTAGCTGTAGCTGTAGCTATTGTAGCTATGGGCCAGGTACTGTGGTGACAATGCTCGGTGAGTGGGGCTGGGCTGCCCGCCTCCTGCATGTGCAGCTGGGGACAGGTCGAAGACTGGCGCGAAGTCTAGGCCATGGGGCGAGGGCAGCGACGAGGGCAGCGACGAGGGCAGCGACGAGGGCAGTGGAGAAGAGAAGAAGGACGAGGACGAGGACGAGGGAAACGGGCTTGGTTGCGGCTGGAACATGCCGCCTTTATGAGCCTTTATGTTGGCGAGGATGATGGCAGCGGGAGATGAGGAGAGAGAGGAGCCGAGTGTCGAACAAACGGGTTGGACGTCGGACGTTGACTCGAAGTCGCTTGAGCTGTGCGAGGTGTGAAGGAAGGCCCGTCCGTTCCGTCTACATTACACTCCGTAGCGACGACCCGACAAACCAACTCTCGCGGGGAACTTGGACAGTTTGTGTGTGGGTGGAGCCCGACACTCTATCACAAGTTCACAACCGATGTTTAATAATAGGGGTGCGGGCGGTAGCAGCCGCAGGCCAGCAAGAGCCGGGCCTGAAGGTTCGTGACGGTGACGGTGACGGTGATGGTGATGGCGATGGGGACGGCGACGGCGTGCCGAGTATCAGCAGTCCTGCTACGTCTATATGGCCCAGGAAGCTATATAGCGCGCGGACACGGGCACAACCAACGACGTGATGATGTCCTAAGCCGGCATATTAGCGAGCCCTCGGCTGTTGTTGGCGCTTTGTGGCTGTCGTTGAGAAAAGGAAAAAAAAAAGAAGTCGTTTACGTCGGAATTCGGAATCCTGGCCTGAACCCCGCACAATCCACGATCGAGACTTGTTGGTTGGACGGGAAAGTGGCTGAAAAGCGACGAGGCTGTGGAGGCTGTGGAGGCTGTGGAGGCGTCGCCGAAGACAAGGAAAGACAAAAACAAACGCGAGACCTGACAAGAAACAAGGCACCGAGCGAGATGTTGATACCTTCAAGTTACTAAATACCCTGTAACCTGTCTCAAGCTCAACTTGGGGCTGGCAGTAAGTGAGGAGGCAGCGCGGCGAGGACTCCAGATTGACAGAAGGTCAAGGCAATAATATATCGCAAATCGGGGCCACGTGGGTCTTAGGCGAGCATGCAAGCACGCAAGCACGCAAGCAAGCAAGCAAGCAAACAAGCAACAAAAGTCAAAAAGGTGATGATGAAAAAAATATTGGAGGAGGCCCAGAGAGCAATATACATAGACGAGCCAAAAAAAAAAAAGCCCACAAACACGCTGCTCATGGCCAGCATGCGAATGCAGGCCGGGAAGCTGAATGGACGAGTGAGGCACAAGGCCAATCAACGCTCAACTTTCTGATATGCAGCTCCCAAGACCTCCTTCTTCGGCTGTCATCCCGCCGCCCGGGCGGCCCGTCTTCATGGTGCGCTAAACTGAAGGAAGAAGAGGGGGGGAAGAAGGAAAGAAAAGGGGGCAAGTTTTCAAACGAGCGCTCCCCCCCCTCCCCCTCCGTCTCGGAAACAAAACGAGAATTGTTTGCCATTGCAGTCGAAGATGGCGTTTTGAAAGACGAGCTCAGCGACGGGCGCGGGAAGCAGGTGAATAGCGGAGAGCTCCTATTCACAAGCAAGCACAAAACGATACCACAAGGACCAAGGGTTGGTAAGAGTTACCATTGGGCAAAGTCCTGGGCCATGCTCAGCACTCCGCCGGTAACGGGACCAAGTCGTCAATCCGTACGGAGTAATGGGCCATATAAAACTCCGTAGCACTCCGTGGTACTCCGCGGTAGTCCGTACTCCGCGGTAGTCCGTAGTTGAGGGGGGGGCCTCACGAACCAGCTCGAAAACCCGACCTTGGACGACGCCTTCTCGTCGGTCAGCCAACCAGCCAGCCAGCCAGCCCGCGGCCATGACTGCGGCCGTGGAAGTGGAAATGGCGACTACTACCCATCTTGCATGACGGAAATGTAGCCAATCGAAATCGAAACCCTCGAGAAGAAGAAGGGGGGGGTGGGATGGATGCAGGGCACTTAGGGTAATAGTTGGTTGGCTGTTGACATGTTTCCTCTTGTCTCGTCGTGAACAATTCGCGAATTGGCTCGGGTCATCCCTTTTCCAGTGGTAAGGCAGCCAGGTTACGAAAAGGCTAGCTAACCAATCAAGACGAGGGGCATTAGGGTACTTGTGTTTACGTGCGAACTACACTATGATATAAGTATAGGAAATTGCCAGAGTTACAAACAAGTACATCGCACACATTACGGCCTGGCCTAACAGAATAACACTAAACGCGTTTACGGACGTAGAGCTACCTGTTAGGGCTGTTCAGAGGTGCAGAGAGCTGGAAAAGGGCCATCAAAAAGCTGCACTGCCATTGACTGCCATTCGAGGAGGATGGGGTGCCTGTCAAACCTGCAACTATTATGTACATACGTACTCCGTATGTACATGATTGACGGCGGTGGGGCAGCCTGTAGCGTCCCGTCCCATCGGCACAGGCAGGGGGGACCACAAAAAAAAAAAGCCCACAACGGCCGCTTGTCAAGATGGGAAAAAAACCCCCCCAAAAAAACATCAACGAAAAGGCTTTTTCCTTCGGGAGGGTGGCCGTCAGAGCCAGATCGTTTGCCAGCCGAACTCCCTCCTCCATCTCCACGTCTGGAAATCTCGTGCATACGGAGTAGAATAATCATATCGCGGGCGGGAATCGTGGGAATCACTGCTCCATCTACGTACCACTCCGCACCTCCTCGCCGTCCATCTCGCATCACAGCTTCTCGCAAAGCACAAAATCGACCGCGAGGTAACATTCGCCGTTGCGTAACCCGTAACCCGTACCACCCAACACCCAACAATAACATACCCGTCCGGCATGCATGCATATGTACAGAATCCTTCACCCACATCCGACGCCGCCCCCGGGAAGATACCCGAACGCAGGTTCTGGTTACGGCTAGAGAAGCTCCATGTAATATGTACGGAGTATGTACGGACTACTGCCAGGCGGACCCATCAAGTAGGAAAATTATTTCTGCAGAATGTATGTAATGCTCGTCAACGACCCCCCCCCCTAACCCATGAAGGATTCTCGGTCCCACACTCGCTAGTTCTGCTCTGTTGTTGATTTATTTATTTATTGACTGGTGGTTTCGTCAGTTCGTCAAGTGACTCTGGCTATAAATGTCGTCTGTTTCACATGGTTCCTCCAACGGAGCTCCAACGGAGGGCCTCTCTCTGTTCATCCTCGGCAAAGGGCGCCGCAACTTGTTGCACCCATTCTGTGTTCCCCGTGGACGGGTCCCTGCTGTTTCGAAACCCGGAAACCCGGTTCGAGGCTTTTTACTTTTTTTTCTTATTTACTCCGTACTCCGTACTCCGTTCTTGACGAGTTTCTCCCGGTTTCACCAGATGGCCTCTCACTGCCGAACATGAAGCCCGCACTTCTCTCTTTCCTTTTCCTCGCCCGGTTGTCGTAAAACAATGATTGGTCAGTCGATCTGCCCTCGGCCTTGTCTCTCTCCCCATCTCGGCAAAGCAATCGGGTCAGAGGTAGAGAGAGGACTTGTGTGTGTCGCTGGAAAATCGCCAGGGCTCCATCCACGCTCCCGTCCCAGCGGCGCACGAAGACTCCCATTGGAAACATGTTGTTGCCATTGCATCTGGCAGAGTGGTGGCAGCGCGTGCTCAATCAAGGCATGTCCAAGTCTTCCCCGTCAACGTCAACGTCAACGTCGACGTCAACAAGCCGGTTTCATCGGCTCAGGCAGGCATATCCTGCAATCGCGCAGAAAGCACCGAGACATCATGGCCCCCCGTCTTCACGCGAACACTCGGCTCCCGTAATAGCATATCATGCTGTGTTGGGCCCCAGCGGAAAGCGCCTGTGCTACAATAAGTCGACAAAGTCACCGATTTGCCTGCAAACAAGGACAATCCGATATGGATGGATGACCTGAGCGGCTCGTCGGGTTTCCCCATCGGCAGCTCGCCTGCACATCCGGTGGGAGAAGCAGCGAATGAATGAAAACAACTAAAAGACAATTCTGGCGCATTCAACCTGTGACTTGTGACAGAGCAGCGTTGGGCATAACGAACGATGCATACCACGCACATGCCACGCACATGCCACACACAACCGACAAGGTGATGATTGCAAATGCACACCACACAACATACAATCATTCATCTGCATTGCATGCATGTGACGTGATGGCTGCTGCCACTGCCGCCTTCACTTTTTCTGCTTGATTTCATGATTGAGTAACCATAACTGCTACTACTATTACGATTCTGCAACCAATAAGCCGCGCTCGTCATCCTCCCTCGTCTGTACCACGCATACCAGGTAACGCAAGCCACGCATACCAGGTAACGCAAGATTGCCCAACCCTGGTGGGAGAGCCAAGGTACGCAACCTCAACAGACCCCGGTTCTGCAGTGTAACGTAACCTCACATCTTCTCGCAAGAAGAGAACTATCCTGTCTTGGTGAAACAAACACGGGACATCTTATTCGAGCTTTCATCTCCAGTGAGGAATATGATACAAATTTTTGCTTCCGAGTATTATTGGAAGCAGAAAACAAACTTGAGCAAAGGCATCAGCGTTCAAGCCCACATGGCAGGTTGGCCTTTGCCTTTCTTGGCCCTCTGCTGTCCCGTTCCCCGAAGTCCCAGATTTCGTCCCATGGAGAGACCTTGGAAATCCATGCTTTGCTCAAACGGCGTATTGACATTGGTGGCTCGGAAGCCATCACCGTCCTTGAAGACAGCCGTGAACAACTCTTGTATCGAATTCGACAGGCTGCTCATTGCTTCTGTTCTCTCCGCGTCGGCGTCCGAGTTGATCTCCAGTATTTCTTCCTGTTGGTTTATTGTCCCATTGATCTTCCCGTCCACGATGAGGAATCCGAGAATGTCCTGGACCTCTGGCAATGCCACCTTGAGTTGCTTTGCGACCCAAGATAGCTTCATCCGGGTATAAGGGGCAATCAGCTTCAGAACGCCCTTGGTGCGCATGTTGCGAGTTACTTCGTCAATGTTCTCGGCGATGAAGGGGTCATCCAGAATATCCTGATGGGTCTGCAAGACCTTCTCGTAAGCATGCACATCATCTCTTTGATAAGCATCAACAAGCTCCGTCATGGCTGATATCCTTGGATCGGATCTGTACGGTTTTGTCTCCTGCGAGTCGAACGGATTGATGTTTGATTTCATAAGCATCGTGGTCAGAAGGAGATATTTGAGAACTTGAATGCGTTGCAGGGAGCCTGCTTCGTCGTAGTTGCGGAATGATTCAAAGAAATCGCTCTGGGCTTCCTTCCAGTTTTCCTCGCCCATGTGCATCTTGCCGCCGCATTCTCTGATGATACCCATGATTCGGGGATGTGGCACAGCCGACTTCACCTTGAGTGCCCGCTGATATAATGCCTTGAGCTGCTTGTTGTGTTTCGTCTCTGCCAGCATCTGGATCTCCAATGCGTAGATTTCAAGCGAGTAAGTGCCTTTGCTTGGGTCGTCCGTTCCATCCGGTCGCTGGCAGGCCTTGTGGAGTTCCTTGAGCTTTTTGGAGACAAGGCTGTATTCCTTCCGATCGAGCAAGAGCTTGAGGAGCTTAATGTTGGTCTTGAGCCACAGCCGCTCGTTGTTGGTGCTTTGGAAGCTCTGTAATGTGAGGGAATAGAACTTTTCCAAACTCTTGGAAGCTTCTTGACCATCGGCTCTCTTTTCGATGTAGTCCAGCATATTATTGATTGACTTTTCCGAGTAGTTTCTTGTGACTGCTGATTTAACGTATGTCAGGAGCTCTGCAAAATGATCCGCGGCCTGGCCGGGTGGTCAGCAACGATGAGGAGGCGCAAGAGCAGAACGACTGGATAGAGCATCTCACCTGGTCATATTTTCCGAGCTTGACCTCAAGCTTGATGGCTTGCTTCAAGCCCTTGAAACCCCATTCACCCTTTTCTTGTTCCAATGGTGGAATGCCGAGGAACTCGATTACAGCATCCTCCGGATCCAACAGCTTCATCTGCTTTGCATTGTAGTATTTGTTTTCGATGTCGACATCTCCTGACTCGTCCTCTTCGTCCTCTTCGTACTCAAAGTCGTACCTGGCAGGTGTCTGAATTAGCTTGGGATACCCTGGTTCGATGCCACGGTGCATACTGCTCCTCATCTGACTCCTGCATGAAGTCCTCGTCGTCCGACATCCTGAATCCTCCTTTTCGGTCCAAAGCGAGTGCGAAATTGGATGGAAGCCAAGGGAAAAGGATGGGAAATAAATTTCCAGAATCTCCGCAAGAGCTCCTGTGACGACGTGCTAACAGCTGATCGCGGGGTTGTGGTGGATGCAGCGTTGGAGCGAGCGCAGGTGCTGTGATCGCTCCACTCTTATCGATAAGAGCTGGTGCTCGATGCGTGGACAATTTATTAATCAACCTAAAAAAGCTCACTTGTTGCCGTTTTATGCCAGTTTTTGATCAAAGCTGATATATCCTGTCATCTAATCTAACCCTGTGCAAACCCATTCGGGAGTCGAAACCCCGCCATTAGTATTCCCGAAAGCAGTGCCATCCCGCCACATACAAAAAACGGCAGTCCCATCCATGGTCCTCCAAGCTCTATCCCCTGGCTCAGCAACCATCCGAGAACCGGTGAGCTGACCAAACCCATGACGGCCTCCATCATCGACACGGTCGTATTTAGGGTAGCGACAGTGTGAGGCTCAACAATGGCATTCAGCAAAGCTCGACACAATGTGGAAAATCCAACTCCAAGGCTAGTGATGACGAGAGATATGACGAAGAGCCAAGGAACAGGTGCAAAGGCCGTTAGCAGTGAACCGCCAATGACAGACAGCACAGAGATGCGACTCAAAAGCAAGTCGCGTCTCAAGGGACCGTATCCCCACTTGTTCACAAGTATCCAAGATCCGGCCGGAAGTATCACCAAAAGCACGACAAGCGCTGTGATACTATCAACTGTTTGTACGTACGTCGCCTGAGAGCCAAGTCAGACACATCACATCTTTGGCGACTCCAAAGTGGCAGAAAGATGTGGGAAATTGAAAACTTACCGTTGACCACGTCCAGTCGAAACGCTTGGCCATATACTGAAGTAGGTTGGACACAGCATTCAGCTTGATTGCGTTGTTCAAGGCGTACGCTAGAATTAGAACCATGACGCTTTTCGAGGCAAAGACGAAGCGCCATATGTGGCCCATGTCATTTTGCACGGTACAAACAGCGTGCTCGACCCATGTCTTCGGTGGGCCAGCAGACAGGGCGGCAGCTCTGTCGAAGCCGGCACCGCGAGGTCTGTTGCTGTCGGCCTTTGGGCGAAGGGCGAGTGTTTCAGGGACCAAAAGGGACGCAAAAATGCCAACCTGGAGAATCGCGAAACCAGAGCAGAGTGCGATCCACGGATTGAAGGTGAGCAGGAGTGCAGAAATGGGATTCACAACGACGGCGAGAACAAGAACCATGGCCTTTAAAAGGTAAAATATGCTTGTGCGTTTGGCCACGGGAATGGCATCTGCAATCAGCGTCCAGATCATGGCCGCCGCCATTGAAACACCACCCCCGACGAGGTATGCGATATTACCATATAAAATGGACCAGGCCGAGAAAACGCCAGGCAGGCTCACTGTTTTCACTGGTCAATCGTGGTTTATGAGTAGCCTGGGGGCTCGACCTGGATTGATACTTACAAACGAGGAGAATCCACGCTGTTTGAAGACCTGCCCCCAAAAGAGACAGAAACAAGACGGGGCGACGGCCGTATTTGTCAGCAATGATGCCGAATGGAACCTGGACGAATAAAGCTGGAAGAGCGTCAATGTCAGCAATTTGCTCGATGGATGCGACTTGTCTTGGTGCTGAATTGGCTTTGCACTCACGAACAAACATTTGGGCAGATACGTCCCACGAACGCAGCATAGCCAGCCGTTTCTGCACAAATTTGTCTTTGCATCTGTCGTCAGGATTTGCCACCACGCCAAGCTCGTGATCTGGATAAATGTCGCCGCAAATGCGATCCTCTAAGACCTGCTGTAGTGGGGCAATCATGACGAACTGGCTGACTTCGACAATGAATAAGAACAACACACACATGCTGACAACTAGATGCTGGAATGACTTGCTTGGAGCTGATTCTGACGGCAAATCGGTGTTTAGGAGCGGTGCCTCCTCATGCGCGACATCTCCGAAGTGATCGCCCACTTCAGGCTCCGCATCTTGGTCTCTTCTCGCTGGGACAGGCTCATGCTGAGAACTCATGTTGTCGCTGGTCTTTCGGTAAAGAAGTCCGGCCTCCCCGGTGACTATTCGCAAATGGATTATTGGGTAGTGATGACGTCCGCACCACAGCGCATCCGTGACCGCAAGGTGTATCCTCAGCGCAGACAAGCCAAAGCAATATCAGAAAAAGGGCTGAAAGGTACCGTATCGGTGAGAAGACGACTCACTCACAGTGATGATGATGAAGAGCACTCATGAGAGTGCAGACGACGTAATGTATAGTCCGGAATGGGAGCCGCACCGCGAGGAAGGGGACGACACGCTAGCGCCTACAGATTGGGCTCTCTGGGGCACACAAATCAGCCCACAGGTATGAAGGCCATGGTACAAATTGTGCAGTGTCGCTCGCGAGAACAAATTGGATCTCGGAACGTGCCCTGCGTGCCACGTAATGGTTTTGAGACAATACTAGACAGAAGAATGCGTGGAGGGAGGGTCTGATGGGTTAGTCGGCAACACGTAAACATGCAGTTGGTGATTTTTCAATCATGCAGTAGTAACTAGGCCCAAAACGGAAGAGGTGTCTTTCCACGCAAATTTATTAAAGGAGTGACCTCCTATGATTCTTAGGGCTTAGGAACTAGCTAGTTTACTTAATAGAATTACTACAGGCTATAATAGAAGCTCTATATCTTTAAAAGAAGCCTAAAAACGCATTTTCCCTCTAATATGCATATTTAGTAAAATAGTGTTAAATATATAAACTATAGGTGGTCACTTCTCTTATAAGTTTGCGGGGGGGTACCTGTTCCGTTTTAAGCCTAGTTACTACTATATAATTAAAAAATCACTACTACATGTTTACGTGTTAGTTAGTCAGAGGCTTGCTATTGTCCATTTGGGAATAGTAGGATCCATTGACTTGCACGATGTCAGCAGTCTCGGATAAGAAGAGATACACCAAAGTAAGCGCTGGCACTCTGTAAGCGGTCGACCATGTCTGTACAATCCTTCTTTTGTAACCCCAGTTTCTCAATTTCTCGACAAATCCGATGCAGTAACCACAACCAATGAGCCAAATATATATATATATATATATATATACGCGATTTTGGTGGCTCCTGTTCGGAATTACCGGAGACCCACTGTAGCTTGAGGTTGCAAGCCCTGCTCACGTAATACTCCGTACGGACTACTGCATGAATCCTCTCATTAACCAGCTTGCTTGTGGTTAGCAAGGGCGAAGTGTGTCCCAGCTTGGTTAGACCTCGTGTTGAAGCAAACACTCACCTGTACGGAGCACAGCATGTCTACTAAATCCCCGTCACGATCGGGGTGTGACGGGGTGTGACGGGGCAAGTGATATTCCTCCGAGACGTGAAAGTACATTTGACTTGACGATCGCTGCACGGCAAAAAGCTCCCCGGGACCTCGACGCCCAGAGGATAGTTCCGCCGTGTTTTGTTCCCCGGTCATCCTCGGTCATGATGAAGCATGTTTGCTGTCGCTTCTCCGCACAGGCGGCCCCTTTGGTGTCCCCTTTGGTGTCCCCTTTGGCGTTCCGGGGGGCGGAGCGCAGCTTGGATGCTGGCGGACGTCCAAGTCTCGCGGCCGCCTGCACTTCGGGCACGGCGAACCTTTGTTCTGGGTGATGACCCTCGGGGAGCAGGTCTGACGTATGCACTGGAAGCCTCGCAGAGTCGACGTTCCCATCTTTCCACGCCAAGCACGGAACTTTGTTGGTGGTGTTGGCAAGCAACAAGACTTAAGGTGCTCCGATGACTTTTGAATTGGAGTCGTTCGACGAAATGGCGGTATACATGTATGCCCTCGACTACTGATGTAGAAACACCGAGTGAGCGGCCGCCGCGGAGAGGTTTTCCGACGCCAGCTTTATATGATGGACGACTTTGACGTTACGGGTCTCCCCAAGGCAAAGCACCCACCAGCCAGCCATTTCTCGCAGAGCCGCACTTTCAAGTGAGGCTGATTGTTTGTTCCCCGCTCTTGTCTCTTCTCTTCGGTCCTCCGACCTTGATCCCCTGGCTCGGGCGAATTTTGGCTGACAGTCACACACTCCGTATCACATTCCTGGAATCATAATGAGGCTTACATGGACGTGCAATGGGTTGAGATTCTACACGGGGTACCCACCAAAGGGAACGTGCCGTTTACAAAGCAAGCGTCTAATCTATGGCAACACTCACCCCATACTCTGGTAAGTGAGCTCTATGCGGCCGCGCGGCATCCGTTGTGTCTCGCGCGCAGGCGAATGGGAACAAGCACGGAGAACAGCGTGCGCTGCGCTCAGAAGTTTGTTATCCTGGCTGACGAGGTTTCCCACATTTGCGAGCGTAGCGAAGGCGTGTTGGGTAGACGCTCCAACGTGGTAGCCTTGTCCCTCGGCCGGGGATTACTCTCATCGGCATCTGGTTTCGTCTCCGCCAGGCACAATTGGGAGAAGTGATGTTCCAGAAAGTCGGCCACCTGTTCACTCGTGAAGACGACCTCGCGAAGTTGGTAGGATCGCAAAAGCTTGATCGCCCTCGTCCGCCGTTCTGCACTAGGACTGTAATCGTAAACGTCGATGATTGAGGGGATGATATCCGCGCTGAGTGAGAAGGTTGGCCTGCGTGCCGACAAGTTGAGAATTCGCTCGATCAGGTTCAGGAGCTCGTCAGAGTCCTGGGGCCTGAAGTGCTCGCCACACTCGTCAGTCTCGTCGACTATTATTTGCCATGCCTTTTCCACAAGTTGCAAGCGTGACAGTCGCTGCCGTTGCCCCAGGTCCCCCTGCGCTTCAATCCTCCTCACCAATGGCTGGAACTGCATGCTGAACGTTGCCACCTGACTCACAAAGGCTTTCCATTCCAGACACTCGACGCAGTCGCAGTTGTCGGGGCATCTCACAGCGTCCTGACAGTTCTCTGGATTCCTCCAGCACATTCGATTGAAAGCATTGTCAAGCCTGTCCAGCGCTTCGTTGGCCTCGTCGAGTTGTGTAAAGGCCTGGGAAGAATCGCACTCTAGCACGGGGAGGAAAGGTGTCAGATCTCGGAGGATTTGCCTCTCTGCGAACAGAGCCGCTTGATTGCCAAGGGACTGGAACATGGCAGCGAGCCACTGCAGAGCCGGTTCCGACGTCCTAGATTGAAGTTGCTCGCAGAACAGCCGCGATCCGGCTTCAAGGTGTCGAATTGCTTCCGATTGGTTGCCGCGCAGGCTTTCGAGACACACGAAGACGAGGCAACAGGCCAAAATGGGTTCAATTTCCGAGTGCCTCCCTCTCGCCATTGAGCGTATCAGCTCGGCAATGGCTTGGTTGTACTGGTCAATCACAAACTTCTGCAAGTGGTTGGTCGTTCCAACGCCCGTCAGGAACAACCAATGAGTAGCGCCTAGGGCAGTGATGGCGGGCTGGAGGAAGGAACTGTGCTGCTGAAGAGTGACGAGAGTGGTTGTCCAGAATGTCGTGGCTTTGGGCAGGTCCATCATGTCATGGACGGTAAAGGTAAAGAAGTGATGCTGGAAATAGTGCACAGAGGCATCCCCAGGCAGCTTGTGTACTGAGAGGGAGCCGTTGTTATTGCTCATCAGACAGTGAGACTTGGGCTTGTGCTGGTGCTGGTGCTGCTGGTGATGCTGCTGCTGCTGCTTGGTTGCGACGACAGTACTGGGATACCCGTCGCAGACATAGTCCTCTTCCCGACATCGTCGGCAGACGGGTTTTTCTTCGTCGCATTTCTTGCGTCGTTTCTTACTGACACGCACGGTTTAGAATTTAGTACCGAGGTGAGGTGGTCGGCCAGGGCGCAGTAGTGAAAGCGGCGATCCGCGAGATGAACTCACCAGGTCACGCAACCGGTGCGGACTTTGGGTGCAAAGACTCTCAACCTGGCTTTCTTGGTGGCGGACGGGGCCATGACTTGGTCAGGGTACTATTGTATGATTGCCGCGAGTTGGGGCCGCTCAAGCCGGCCATGCATACGCTGGGCACGCTCTGACAGGTCGGTCGATGGGGTTGTGATGCAAAAGGCAAAATGCCGATCAAACGTTGAGGAACTCGGGATCCTGCAAAAGTTGCGAGACGGGACATGAATTATTAGTTAATTGTCTTGCACTGCCACTGCCACTGCCACGCCGGAACCTCGGGCCGCCTCGTCTTGTTAGCGGCTGGAAACGAGTTGGGCATGGAAACGAGTGGGGATGGAAACGAGTGGGGGTCGAAGCAGGCAGGGCCAGCCAATCAGCGTCCCGCCAGCGTACAATTTGACAGAGAACCTCACCTGCCCTGCTAGCCGATTGATTGATTGATTGATTGACGGACTTATAAAAGATGGAAGTCCCCAGAACACGGAAGTCGGGAACATCTTGTGTTCCCAACGACCAGACTTCCCAAGGCCAGCAGCGCATCAAATTTCTTCTCTTTCGTGGGAGGAGACGCAAAAAAAAAAAGACTTCCAGAAAGGATTGCTGTTCCCCAAAAGGTAGGCAGCATTCCCCCTCACAAGGAGTCAAGGGCCCATCCGTGGTCAAGGGCCCATGCATGATGCGGCAGGATGGACCGGAGCTTACCGATGCGCGCCTAGGACGGAACAAACGAACAAACATGGACGCCGAAATGCAAAACGACAATGTGACACAGCTGTGTTATGACCAGGCTGCCAGAAGAAAGAGACGGTCCTGGACTCGACGCTCGCGCCACTGCAAGCCGCATAGCGAAGCCATGACGGGCGTATCTTGCCATGGTGATGCTGCCGCATCTCCGACGCAAAGCTATCCCACGCCCACGCCCACGCCCACGCCCAAAGACCGGGAGGATTTCGCATGCTACGGTGAATTAATGTCAGGCGGTCGCTGGGGCTGTGGACGACGATTCAATTCCTTGCACAAATTCGTCCGCCACCTGAGGACTCCCACTGGCCGCAGATGCATTCAACCTCTCTACGACGAAGAGCGAGATATGAAGCAACAGTGGATTCCACCTCCATCGCAACAACATAGACCAGCCGACTCGGCATCGCCCGAGGCATACATGGTGAACGAGTCCACGATTGAGGCTATGCATTCGCAAACACAGTCACAACCGTTTCCAATCGACTTTTCTTTCACATCCTTTGCTGGCCATCAGGATTCAGAAGGTAGTCCACACATGTACATGGACATGGAGGCAGACGAAATATACGCGACCCTGCAGCTGTTGGACGACGACCAGGCCACGAGGGGCGTTACAGTTCCTGGCACATCGTACATGGCCTGGTGGCAGTCGTATATGAGTTCAATATCAACTTCGAACCATGTGGGCGGGCTTGAGTCCATCACATTGTAGATTGATCAAGTACGGACTATGGACGTAGAGCAAAAGATAATAGAGCAAGCGACGATTATCCACTGTGAAACCTTCGGGCACTTCCAGCCCCAAGAAACTTTGTATATGGTCACACGCTCCACAGTGGTGCTGTGGAAAGTTTGCTCACATTTGATCGATCCCTCATGCGCTAATCCGTACTTCGACTCCTTTCGACTCCCTTCAGATTACGTTCCCTCAGATCCATCCTTTCCTTTCTTTTCTTTTTTGACCCTACCTGTTTTCCCACGTGCCTCCCGCCAGCATTGAAATGGTCCCCTACCTTCTCGTCCTCCCTCTCGCCCGACCCAACCAAATGTGCCAAGTCAGCCTTGCATGCAGCATCGAGAAAATTCAATCGTAATACAGCCCTGTAACGGCCGTCTTGAACGATAGCACCCGTCTTTGGCAGTTGCAGCAGGAGTATCGAAAAGGGCAACGCATGTCTGTTCAACCACCTCCTACAGGGACTCTTCGTCCTGCTACCGTGGCTTTGCGGCACATTTTTGGCTATTCTGATCATTCACTGAACACCCCCTTGGCCTTGGAGGATGCCAACTTCGGAGCTAAAATACGTGATTCCCTTGTCACTGATCTTCTTCTTGTATCAGTCGATATTGACACAGGCTCATTAGAGTCATACAGGATTCTGAATAATGAGAAGCAGTATTCTATTGGCATCTCCGTTTTGGATACGCGCAAAATACAAGATCACAGCATGCGCACAGCCCAGAACGAACGGCATCAACATACTATTCAATCCTTCCAATTCACTGTTGGACAGGGAAATTATGTCAAGCGAGCACGTGGTCGATTTCTGTTCGGCAAAACTAAAGCCATCATCTTCTCTGAATTGAAATCAGAGTTCGATTCCATTGTTCAAGGTCGAGAATATGTTCTTGTCTTTCACGGCGCTAATGAGGATATGAGGGTCCTGCAGAAGCTTAATGTCGGCCAACAAGCACGCTATATTCTCGATACTGTCCCAGCGTCGCAATTCCCTCTCCAGCTTCACTTCAGGCCTAGCTCAGAGACACTTTTGGATTTACTGGGAATCCCCTTTGATAACTTACATGCAGCCGGGAACGATGCTCATTTTGTACTCAAGGCTCTCTTGATGCTTGCCGTCCAAGACTCCCGGACCCAGCATGTGGTCCCAAGCAAAGCTGTACTGGAAGTGCTGGTGGTCCTCGAGGAAATCGCTCGCTCTCCCACTCCAGCTCCAAAGCCCAGGCCACCAACAAAAGCCCCAAGGATCAAACAGCCAAAACAGCCCAAAAAGACCGATACTGCGCGCACAAGAAGAAGGGAACGGAGAAGACTGGAGCGAGAAGCTCGAGCGTTGGAAGATTGCTGTCTGGTTTCTCTGAGGTCAATGACGTTAGATCAATCGCAGGTCAACACGGAGGGCTGTGGTGCACAGTTAAGCGAGTGTTGGGGAGCCAGAAACCAATGAGAACAAGCACGAAGCAATCAAGATGAGCCTTTGGTTGCATTGAGTATGATGGATTGTTGGATATCGCAGCCTCACATCTCAGGCATCACTTTTCCTTTGTTGATGCAGCCACCCCTTATCGCGTGGTCACATTACTTGTTTGCTCATCGCTTTTATTCTAGGTTTGAAGGTAATATTCGCACATCCACTCCGATGTCAAAAAGAGGGAAATGGAGTCACGCATGCCCTTTGACGATGTCTCATGGGAGGAGAGCGAAAACATTGAAAGCGCTTGGGTGAAATCTATTCTTGAAGAAACCACTCTTCGAGCGATCGGGGATTTCATTGTCAAACACCGGCAAGGCATCCCTGTCGAGATGTGCGATCCTAAAGCGGGCGCTTTTAATGTCCTTTTTCGCATGAAATTCCGGGACGGTGGCTCGGCCGTGATTCGATTCCCCAAGCCAGGTTGCACGATGTTCCCTGAAGAGAAGATACGGAATGAGGTCGCTACCATTAGGTACATCCAAGATAACACCTCGATTCCCGTGCCTTTTATTCTGCACTGGGGAACAAGAGAAGAAAGCCCTCTTGGACTTGGCCCGTTTATCATCATGGAATATATCAACCACGAGACAGACGTTGGCAAGGTACTCAATATGCCTGAGCTAGATTGGCAGGATCGGCCACGTCTTAACCCACACGTCAACCCAGACACGCTTGACACGCTATACCGCCAACTTGCGGATGTCCTTCTACAGCTGTCCAAGCTAGAGTTCCCCAAAATAGGATCTCTGGAGGAAATTGCCGATTTCGAGTGGGAGGTGAGACGTCGTCCCCTTAGTATTCACATGAATGAGCTTGTACGACTAGGGACTTTACCGCGCAAAAAGCTACCGGATAGTACTTTCGCGAATTCGTTTGAATACTTTGAAGCTTTAGCACAGCTTCACTCTGATCATCTTGAGCACCAGCGAAATGACGCCGTGGACTCCGAGACCGATTGCCGACGCAAATATATCGCCCGACGCTTATTCTGCAAACTTATCAAAGAACGCAAAGTAGCATCTGGTGCGCATGCCAACGGACCGTTTAAAGTCTGGTGTGACGATTTCCGGCCTACAAATGTCCCGCTAGATGCGAACATGCAGATTGTAGGGGTTGTCGACTGGGAATTCACATATACAGCACCGGCAGAATTCTGTTTTGCACCCCCCTGGTGGCTGCTCCTCGAACAACCAGAATACTGGCCAGATGGCATTGAAAACTGGAAAGAGATATACGAGGTTCGCTTGAAGACATTTTTGAAAGCGATGATGGATGCCGAGGAAAGCGCTATAGCGTCCGGCCGGCTAGAAGAGAATCAGCGACTCTCCCCCAAGATGAAGGCTAGCTGGGATAGCGGGGATTTTTGGTTTATTTATGGCGCGCGGAAGAATTTTGCGTTTGACGCCATCTTCTGGCGAGAACTCCACTCACGGTTCTTTGAGAAATCTGAGGTGTCACCTGAAGATGCGTGGATGACGAGGCTGGATGAGATGGATGAAATCGAAAAGACGGATATGCAGGAATTTGTAGAGAAAAAGATGAAGAGTATGGGGACGAGGGTTTTGGCTTGGGAACCGGACGAGTAGTTGTCCCTTTTTTCAACGGATTAACTAATTCTAACAGGTTCTAGCAAATACAATAATTCAACCCGCTCTATGCAATTGCGAGGTATCCCTTTATCTTAGCACATGAATTACCTTTACAGCAGCCATAGCCTCTCACTCCTGTGCGGTTGCACAATCATACTCATAGTTAGAGTAAAGTGGTTACGATAACTTGAAAAGCAAGAAACATAATATTACAAAACGAGTAGCGCGCGTTAAAAACTTTGAAAACATGGAGGCGCTGCGTTATAAGCTATAATAACGTTGTTGATGACGCAATGGGGAAGTAGCGCCCCGATTCCCCCCCGACCTTCCTCCCACATCGCGCTCCAGGCATCCATCCGCAGTACAACAACGAGGTCGCGGGATGAAAAATCCAAGAATCCACTCATCACTCGCCATCGCCCGAAGCCAAATCCCGTCACCCTCCAAAGCCTCGAACAGAGTCCATCCTTCATTGCCACGCTTTGGACACGCCATGACTGCGACGCCACCACTCAACGAGATCGCCATCGATCTTCCAGATGGTCTTACCCCCAGACAGTTAAGGTCTTTCCGACCATTTAAGGTAGCAAAGTCGACGACCTAGAAAGGACAAGTCCCCGCTCACACTTGAACAGGAATGGATCGCCAATATCAACAAGAGTCTTTCTCTCCAAGCCAGCACCTCTCATCCCTTCCACCCCGATCCGTATGTCTTGCGGTCCATCACCGTTCAGTCTTTTGACCGCTTTGGCAGCCAACGCCTGGGTTTCGTCAAGATCGCCGCCTCCGTTCCAACTCTTCCGGCGAATTTCTCCCTGCGATATCCCTCCTCCGGGGGCCCAGTGTTGCCATGCTCGTCATGCTCATCCCCGACGATGTCCCGGAAGGGTCAGATGAGCGATACGTCGTGCTGACAGTGCAGCCTCGCGTGCCTGCGGGGAGTTTGAGCTTTGTGGAGCTACCCGCCGGTATGGTAGATGACTCGGGGAGCTTCAAGGGCGCCGCGGCCAAGGAAATTGAAGAGGAGCTCGGCCTGTCCATCCGAGAGGAGGAGTTGGTCTGCCTGAGTGAACTGGCGGATAATGCTACCAACAAGGGTTCGGGGCCAGAAGGGGAGCAACTTCCGGCGGCTGTGTTTCCCAGTGCGGGCGGCTGTGATGAGCATGTGACGATATATAGCCACGAAAGGAGGATACCGAGGTCCAAACTGAAGGAATGGAGCGGGCGTCTGACCGGGTTGAGGTCCGAGGGGAAAAGATTACACTCAAGGTGGTTCCTATGAAGGATCTCTGGAAGGAGGGTGCCAGAGACGCGAAGTGTTTGGCGGCGGTCGCGCTCTGGGAAGGTTTGAGGAGGGAGAAACTGCTTTGAGCATACCGAACCCAAACCACAGGCGCAAGATGGATAAGCAGATACCAAGTACAAATTTTAGTTATAATTGATCACTGCCTTCCCTCCAGGCCCTCTGGGGGGTTCATCGAATTCCCCCAGGTCCAATGACAAACTGTTCCGTCGTCATCAGGATCTATAGATTGAGCCTTTGCGCCAGCAGGATCCCTTCAGCAACCGTTCCTACTCTAGCATCGATCGCGCATCCCTCCTTTTCTAATTTCTTGCACTCTTCCCACAGGTCCGCCAGCTTGACCGTAAACACCTCAATGAACTCCCCGTCCTCTAATTGCGGCTGCGGATTTTGATTCTCGGGAAGGCTTGCATCGATCTTCATGTGGACCATGCGGGTATTCGTGTTGCAGAAGCCAGGGTCGTTGTACATGATTGGCGTGACCTCTGTAACCACACCAGCATAGCCTGTTTCCTCTCGCAGCTCTCGAACGGCAGCTTCTTCAGCTGATTCTCCGGCGTCAATCAGCCCCGCTGGCAGTTCTATCGTGACCATTCCGATTGGGGGTCGGTATTGTCTCTGTAGAATGATCTCTTTGCCCGTTGGCTTGTCGAGGATGGCAACTATTCCGACGCCGTCAATCTCGGCGTCCTTGGGGCGGGTTCGACGCTCGGCAGATTCCCATGTTCGAGAGACGCCGTTGGGATCTTGATAGGTAATTCTGGGAGATCCGGAACCCGTCAGCCGCGGCGGAAGAGAAGACTTGGCTGGAGCAAAACGGGGGAGACTCTGGAAGATGGCTCTCTCGTCTTGCTTACCGGGTCAGCTTGATCCATCGAGCTTCGCTGTCTGGCTGCGTATGGTAGTGTACTGGTGAGCGAGAGGCTTCATTACGCTGGCAAGGAGTTGGGCCGCGTTGGATCGGATGGATTGGAAGTGGCTTCTCGTACCAAAGGCTCCGACGAAAGTATTTTCGAGTCTGCGGGTGACATGGTGAGTGTAGAAAAATGTGATGGAAAATTGGTGAAGCTGGCTGGGCACAAAGTCGGCTGCACCTCGACAAAATATTTGTGTGGGTTCCACGGGACTCGGCGGGGCAGAGGTTCATCACAGGAGGACTCTCCATTTCCAACCCGTCACAGAAATGCGAGTGGCCGTAAGGGCCAACGCGGCAGCCAACATGACAGAAGCACCCCAGATCTGAGCCCCCAAGTATTCCCCCCCCGACCGATCAATGATTGCTCCTGCTGTGGGAGGACCGCCCAAGGCGGAAAACGCGCACAGCGTCTCAATCATGCCGAACCGGATCCCCATCTTTCGAGGGTCCGTGGTCAAACTCGCCAGTGACGAAACATACGTGGCTTGGTTCGCGCTGACGACCACGCCATAAAATATACTAAAGGCATACATGCTTGCTCGAGTGGTGATGACGCTCCAAATGAAAAGCATGACGCCTATCGACGCAGTTGCTAAGATGTAAACATTGATAGGACCAAGACACTGATTCGCCAAGTGTCCCGCAAGTGGCCTTACTCCAATGCCCACCGCGTTGGTGATGAGAAGCAGATTTACCGATTCGAGTGACGAAAACCCAACAACGTTGCGGGCAAAACTATTGATCTGCGTTGCGATGCCGATGCGTCAGTCGATTCTCATCAATGGTAATGGTGAGGCGTGGTGATACTGTCTGCCCGCACGGAGTATACATACATAAAACAGGCCGAAATACATGCCGTAAAAGTTCAAAAAAGCACCCACAGCGAATAGCACATATGTGGTCTCTCTGAAAGCCGCCCATTCAATCCACGGGCCCGTCTTCCGTCCGGGGAGGCGTGGACGTAGGAGTACACATGAACCTGTGCAGAGCACAAGAGCGACAAGAGCCGCGACTCGAGAAGCCCACCGAAAGCCCACCTGGGGGATCAGGTACTGCACGGTCGCGGGGAATATCACTCCTCCTGCTGACGTCCCTATGGCTGAAATGGACAGTGCCAGAGGCCTGCGTTTCTTGAAGTAGGAGCTGGTGATGGTGACGGCAGGCGTCGACCCAATGCCGATGCCAAGCCCGAGGCAGACACCCTGAGCAAGCATGATCTGCCAGTATTCGGAGCAGAAGCTCGTCATGTATGAGCCGAGCACAACGAAGAAACATCCAACGATGATGACTTCGTGGGAGTATCCAGCGTCTGCAACGCGACCAGAGGGGGCGCAGACCAGAAATGCGATGAAGACTTGGATGGACCCGATCCATGATACATCTGCCGCAGCCATACCAAGGCTGTCGACATAGTAAAGCTGGTACACTCCCCATGTCGCGGCGTAGCCCCAGGACACCGCATTGGCGAGGTTGGCAGCAAACACCTGCGACCATGCCCGCCATCCGCCGTCCGGGGGGTCGAAGTCGAAGTCGAGGTCTGATGACGGCGTATCAGAGGCAAGCTTTTCGGAAACGCATCGTCGAGGAGCATGGTGGGGATCGCAGACTGTGATGACTGACGATGACGAAGATGAAGAAGAGGATCTGCTCCCACCCACTTCTGCAATATCGTGAACAAGGCAAGTCTCCTTCTTCTCATCGTAGACCTCAGAGTCACCCATGATGTAAACAAAAGCACCATGGACGTGAATGAGCAAGAATAAGAAAGAACATGCCGTACTCGGGTCGGAAAGGGCAGTGTTGGCGTTTTCAACAAGTTTTAAGCTCGCTATTCTCTCCGAAAACTAAAAATTTCTTCTACATTCCGCATCATCGTCCTCGTAGCTTCTCGAGTTGCAACTCGGCTTGTTTCAGTCTACATGCCGAGGCGGTATCTGATTTGACAGTGCGGCAATGAGTAAAGCTAGGCGTTTTTTTTCCACATCCCGTTTCTGCATACGCGCGTCATGGTAAGATGCCATCGGCCGGCAGGGCAGAGCCCAGCCTTTTTTGGAGTTTTGCATTCCTTAGGGCAGCGCATTCCAAGTTCCCGTGTCCCGCAGGGCGAGTTCGGTTCGCGGCACGACTACCAATGAGATTGGTCATAAGCACCACGATTTTCATGACATCTCCCATGAGACATGGCTCATATGTGAGACTTGATTGCCTCCCCCTGATCGGCTCGTCGGGGCTGGTAAATGATGGATGAACCAGCCTCCCGCCGGTTTCTTTTTATTCTCGCAGCTAGGTTTCGCCAGAGAGCAACAAGAATATATTAGTAAGCTTCATCTTCAAATTCCTATTATTCTGCCAAGGATGTGTAAGTGGCAGTCAACCTGCTCCATGGGGGTTTGACAATGACACACCCTCGATACAGGAGTATGGGTGGTCTGGGCAACCTTTGCAGAGCACGTAGACACCTTCGTCAACTTCCCACTCGTCGTGACTACCTATCTGGCAGACTTTGAACCTTTTCCTGCAATTCCTTGCTTCGCACGTGTATGAGTTGTGCTCATTGTTGGCGTGGCTGCCTATACTGCAAAACTCTCTGGCTCCAGAACTGGCCGACATTCTTTTAAGCGAGATGTGACTATATATGTCAGCCGCAAGCTTTGATCAAAAATTAAGTCAGACTCACAAATGGCGATAGTTGCTGAAAAGCTGAAAGGCGTTAGCAGAAAGCGGGATATTCGTAGTCTGAAGATAGACTAGCCTTCATATTGTGTGGCTAAGATTGTGACCCCTTAAGAGCTCTCTAGCTTCTAGGCCTTGGTCCAATTGACTTCGTTGGAATCGTCGGCTTCGTCGGGTTAATTCTGCTACATCGGATCCCTAGGCATGTGATCTAGCCTCCCTAGTCACATAACTCTTGGCTAGATGAACCCCTAGAATCACCCCCTTTTCATAGAAAATCAACCCTCCCTTTTTGCTTCTAGCTAGGGATTGTTCACTTGAAAAGATGACTTGAATCAAAATATGGTGTTTTTGCCTAGCTAGCTAGCTATGGCCCGACAAGATGACCGATCCGATCTATCACGAAAATTGCTTCTTTTGAGGTTTTTAAGCTCTTGAATGTGCGCAGGCATTATTATTAACAACATCGTCATTGAGTCTTTTGGGTGGTTATTTTCACCTGACAAAATATATTTCATAAATATTTGCAAAACGAACGAAACGCCTCGGGAAAAACCGCACCTCATCGTAACTACTTGCCTAACCGCGCGGCAAGCATAGCCTCGCGAGATGAACACATGCTTTGCAAATATCTCTTCATCCCCAGTCACCATACATACTTAGTCGCCCGGGATGTGATCCTTCGCCTCCACAAATCAAACCCTGGACCAGGATGCACTCCACTCTTACACAAACAAAAACCAGGCGTTTCCACACCCAGCGTTTCATTCATCGACTACTACAGCACTACCCACGGCTTGACCCATCGTTGCCCATTCATTATGGACGACGCAGTTCGAATAAGCGCCGAAAGATTTTGTTTCATTTATGAAGAGAGTTTCAAAGCTTGCGCTCGACTCTATCCCAACGTTGTGGGGAAATCCAGACTTCCAGCCCAGGCACTTGCTGTTCAAGATGTCTGCCACGAACATCCAGTCCTGCCACGCAATATAAGGCTGAAGCATGACCAGAGAGGAGCTTTTGCCACAGGGAAATCTATATGGAGTTCTAATGGAACGAATTGCGATTACAAACTGTCGCCATTTCGACAACCCGTACGCCTCAGGGTTGCGGTGAAGAAGCCAGTCTCATTGTCAATTTCCGAGTCAAGCGAGACCCAGAATGCAGATTTTTATGCTTCATGCGCGATCAAAACTATCTTTCCGTACTTATGCTAGCTTGGACATATATTCTTTCGGCCCGCTGGACAGAAATTATGCCGGGAACTTGCTCTCTTGCCTACACCAAAAGTCAAGCGACAACTTACCACAGCATGAACCAATGCAAAGACGAAGGAAGCCACATTAGCATTGAGCTTGGAGATGTGAGTCCACAAGAAGCTCGATGGTGGGCAGCGATTCTTGCTCCAGGCCAGGGCTGGCAAGCAGACATGACCTTTGAAGAACAAACATCTCTATCACCCTGGTCAATCCGCCTTCAGCAAAGCCCTCGTTTTCGTTTACTGCACACAACTGATTTTGTGTCTTCGCTGTATCCAGCTGCAAAATTTTCAGATGCCACCCGATATCTCAACAGATTTTGTGCACTATACAATATTACTGACCAGAGTCAAGCTGCCTTAGCTTCGGTTCTTTTATTACCTTCTATGGGCAGCCTTAGATCTTTGCGATTGCCAACTCCTAGAAGTAGCAAGGCTATTGCACCACGCCTCACGCCTAATGCTTCAAATGACAAATCAAATGATAAGTGGATTCACAAGAGCTATCAAATAGATAAGCTCCTGACTCTTAGCTGCAATACTAGGGGTATACGTCCTCTTCTTCTTAGTGCTTTTTATGAGCCTCACATTGAGTGTAACGCTGTCACTCCTTGGCTTCAGGGAGCTTTAGCAGCGATTAGGCATGTGGCTAGCAATAACTCTTATGTGGTTGGGCGTATGTGCATGGAGCGTTCACCTAGAGTGGCATTTTTATGGCTCGGTTGCATCATACTGGACCTACAGGACAAAATCCTTCAGGAAGTCCATTTCGGACAAATCCCAGTTGACCTCCACTCCGCGGTGTGGTCTGGAACGGTTCAGTCGTTTATTCAGCAACCTGTTTCCAGTCCTCCTGTGACAGATGGATGGATTTCGCGCGCCGACGAGTGTCGGATTCTGTTCCTTTCCCAGTCAGACCGCCACGTTCGAATCCCTATGTGTCAATGGAAACCGTTTGGCAAAACTCCAATTGAGGATGTTGATATCGAGGTCCGACTCCATCAGCATTGCGAAGGTCATTGGCTTCAGTATGAAGGCATCGATTGGGAATGTGAGGATGGCAATCTTGAGTTTCAGCCATCACAAAAGACAGCCAGTCAAAACGCTTTAGGTGAACCGTTGGCACAGGATACCGGCAATCCATGTCCTATAGACATATGCTACGGAGATATGGCTCGAGATCGGGAAGCTATCTCGGAGAATGCAACACGCAGCATCTTTGCCTGGCTGCGCTCGGATGGTTATGCGCAATGCGAGCGGGATATATGGAAACATGAGTGGCTTGACATGCCTGAATCTGACGAAGATGATATCGGAGGTGACGAAACAATACATGAAGTCTCAGCCGAGCTTACGCCGCGAGTAGAATCTTGGCTATTGGACACGAAGACTTCCACGAGTGATTCCGAAGCATAGAGGATCCATTCCCTGCTATCACAAGTTCAAGCCCACAAGGAACACGCCGAAAACCGAGTCAATGCTATGAGTTAAGGCGCGCCCCTGCCTAAACACGATTTCATACAGCTTCAAGAAACTAAGGAGAGCCTTTGCCAATGCATGGGCATTGTCGCCGATGAAGACGATCAACTAAAGATGCTTAGAGCGTGAGGAGCATTATCACTGCATAAATAGGCTAAGAGTGCAATCGCACTAACTTTCTTTGTGGTTGTTATAGCGTCTTTGACGTTCAAATGGTTTACATATAGATGCAATCAAGTTGTAATAAAATAAACTGTTCCTGTAAGAACCATAGCAACTGCGTTTCTTTGACAGGATACTATTCACATACTCAGCAACCATCATTCACATACACCTTTAACTTATTATGTCTGCTGGCGAGATTAGAATTCTTGTTAACATGTGCGACTGGCGTACTAGTCGTCGAGCCGACGGTTCCTCCTACAAATACAAAGCATCTAACTGTTATCAGACAACTTGCAAGTGGTCTGGAAACTATGTGCCTCCTTAGTAAAATAAGAAATTATCTGTGTGCCTGTTGTTAATTATACGTTTCAAATCATGCGTCTAGGTACGGCATTCCTATTTGTTCGGAGGAGAAAGAATTTCTTTACTAATTTATCACAGCTCTAAATAAGATATTTGATTCTTGCGTCTGAAGTTGCACATAAGCTGTCTATATTAAACATAAGAATTAAAGGGCATTAGGGGGAAGAGTATCTATTGCTAACTTAACGATGTGTCTTTCAATGTCCTGCACAGTGTGAAGTGACACCGTATAAGATACGAGAAAGTTATTGCTCTATATATTCTTGAAGCCGTGAAACCCCAAAGAGATCGTTCTCATGTCTCGCGATCTCCTAATTTCCCTTGCACTAGCCAAATGTACCTGTCTTAGGACCTAGCTTTTGATTGTGGTAGTAACATGTGTCGAAGTCAATGATAATAGGATGATCATCCTCATCGAACATAATATTTGTCGGGTTGATGTCATTGTGGGCGAGTCCTAGGGCGTGCAAATGGCGTATGACTGACTTAATCCCCTAGAGAAAGGCCGCTTTATCTAGAGGCTTTTTTGCTCGTTTTCTCTCAGCAAGGGTCATCAAATACTTCTTAAAACAGAGCCCTTGAATTCGACCGGCGGTAATAACACAGCCCATATATGCCGCCATGTTTGAATGTGGATTGGCTCTTAGTATCTCGCAGATCTTGACTTCGTGTAGCACCTGGTCGCTGATTTGGTAGCTGGCTGGTGAATCACCATAATCTAGTAAATTCGGCTCCTTGATACAAAGCCCAAAAGTTGAAGATTTAGGCACCTCTGTGAAGTGCTCCGAGAACCGCGGACGAAATTCCTCGATGGGTATAGGTGTTAATTCAAGTCGGCTTAGATCCACGGTCGAATGCTGGCCAATACGATCTTGAGTAATAGCATAGAAGTATTCCTAGGTCTCATTCCTAAAAATAAGCTTTGTAAAATCGAATTCCAGACACCTATCTTTCTCCGAGTAAGCTTAGCCTCGCTGGTGGATTTCCATGTCGACAACGAGAATATGTGCACTTATTTTCGGTGGTGAATGAACCTAAGTAAGACTTAAGACAACAATCGGAGGGAATCGTTAGGTCGAAACCCTTCCATTCCGCTTATTTGCAACTTTTTTTAAAAAAAACCCCATGACAAAACCCTAGTGGGCCTCTTGTCTGACATTAGGCAGACAGTGATCAACCCGACACAGCCAGGGCAGCCAATCTGAAATCCACAGTCACCACAATTGCCGCATATAAACCGCTCCAAAATCTAAGCTTGTTAATTCTTTTCCCCACAGCTTTGGCATATGTCCACATTCTGATTGATTCCGTCGCCTTGACGGTGAGGGCAGACTAAAGTTGTCATGATCAGGAAAACTAAGTGTTTGTTAGAAAGCGCAGGATCGATGCCTAGAACCTTTGACTCACAAGAGAATGCGTGCTTTATGCCAAATTTGCTTAAGTTTTAGTCTATGAAACTTAACCTTGTTCACATAGTGCATAGTGTGGAAGTGTGCTTTCGATTTTAAGGACCTAAAACCATACCATTGATTATTAGAGGGTGTAATGATGCTTGTATTCTTCTCTGTGATCTAGCTACCGTTTCATAAAACTCCGGAGCCAGTCAATTTTCTCCTTGTCAGAAAGAGGCGCTTCCTTTTCGATACACTAGGCATATATATAACAGTAGGGAAAACACTAGTTGCTAGTTAATCCACATCTCGTTTTTAGCGGCATTGTGTCATGGGAAGTTTGTCGCTAGGGTGATTAGTCCCCAGGCGTAAAAAAAAAAGAGCACGAGACTCTTCCACGTCGTCATGAACGAACGAGCGCATTGCCTGTCATGCCACTCGTGACAGCATTTTCCCCGCGGCCGCAAGGCTTGACAATTGAACAATGGCGGCAGATGGTCAATTCGTTCAGCGCCCCAGAGTTTGTCCTACACGCCTGCGTCCGCGATAATCACATCCCTAAACTTCGGCAGCTGAGTTCCCAGTGCACTGTCGGAGCTCGAGCTTGAGGATCCGAGGTTTGGGTCGCCTCTCCGCGTCGCAGTATGGTGTAGTAACGTGGCCGCGATTGAAGTTCTCTTGGAAGCTGGCGCGGACCCTACAGCCGTGAACTCAGGCGAGGAGACACCTACATCAGCATTCAATTTGGCCCTTCGAGCCGGCAAGCGTGATATCCTTCATTGCCTCTGGGACCACACGAACCCAGGCATTGATGTGCCCACGAAGCATCCATATGTATGGTTTCTCAATGAAGCAGCTTCTTATGGTCAGGCTGCTATCGTTGATGACCTCTTGGATTGGTGCCATTGGTCTGATACTGCCAAGACGCTTGCACTGCAAAATGCCGCGACAAGATGGGAGATTCACGTTATTCGTACTCTTCTTAGCCGAGTTAATTATTGTCAACAGGCAATTGAGTATACACTTCAAGGTGCGATTGGTTTAAAGCCTAGCCTATACCACGAGGGCTTTGAGGCGAACTATAATGGCGTAGACTATCTTAACCAAGAACAACTCATTGCCCTGCTAATTAATGCTGGCGCTAACCCTAACTGCAAGCCTCGTGGCGAAAACCTCGTCATCAAAGCTGCATCAATTGTCGATCTAGCCGGCGGTTTAAAGGCTCTCCTCGAAAATGGCGCAGACCCGAATGGAACAGGCCACGGCGAGAAAACGGCGCTTCATCACCTTGGCTCCCCAGTTCAAGCTGGGGAATCGCGCCGGCAAGAACAACGCTTGCATGAGACGGGCATTCGTCTTTTGATAGACCACGGCGCCTCTGTGATCCAAAAGGATATTATTGGTAACACACCTCTCCATTACGCCGCATTCGGCTCCAACATGCGCGTATTCACTCTCTACGCAGATGGCCTCGCCGACCAGGACCAAAACACGGCATTGACGGCATTGGAAAACAATAATGGAGAGACCCTCTTGCATTGGGCAGCTGGTGGCGGACAAGTTGACATATTGCGGCACCTCCTCCGTCGTGGTCTGGACGTGGACCGTACGACCGCTAACGGCTGGACGCCATTGATGTGTGCGCTGGTTCCATCTACGGCGCTGATGAAGAAGCCCTATCAGGTAGTACGGACTGCGGAAATTTTGCTTGCCCATGGTGCTGACCCTCTTCGATCCACAGCCGAGGGCTGGACAGCATTGCATTGTCTGTCACTACATCTGGACAACGACCCTATGAGTAACATGGCACAGCTTGCCGAGGACTTGATTTCAAGAGGCACCCCTCTCCAAAATCCTGCCCCAATGCTTCTCCGTCATTCAACGAGGGGTAAAAGCCCGTATCATGGCCATCCTTATGGGCTTTGGGGTTCACGCGTGGAGGATGCAATGCAGCTAGCCGCCTCCGTGCCAGAAATGGTCCGACGCAACGAAACACCGCTTCACTGGGCGGCATATCACGGCGCCGTCGGCGTGGCGAGTGCCCTACTGGCACATGGTGCGGACGTTTCTGCAGAGGATGACAGTGGAAACACACCGGCTAGATTGGCAGCCGAATCGCCGTTGCTTGCCAGGGAGCGGGATGCGAGAGATGAGCTATTGCAACTGTTTCATGGCGTTGACTGCAGTGCCTAAAGAGCACAATGCAACAGGAAAAGATAATGAGGCAGGCAATCAAGGCACAAAAGATAGTGACTTCTACCTCCACTAGTATAAAGTGCCATGATTACATTGAACTGGAACTACTAGTATGACTGCAAACCACCCCTGTTAGCTAACAGCACGCTGATGGCAATGCCTATTATCGGAGCTATGGCCTCGCCTTCGCATATCGAGGTAGTGAGATCGAGGTTACCATAAGTAGGAGGCCTTAGATTGATTAAGGTTTTCATTATGCTAGAAGAAATTACACAACTTAACAATAGATAAATTCCATTATAGGAAGAGACGAGAGAACAAGATTCCGTCAATACCAGATAACAATATCTCCTAAGTAAAACGGAAAACTACTTGCTAACCCAAAATTGTGATGCCATTCGCTAGGTCTAATAGCGGCCATACAGGCAACTGGGTTAGGCAGGGGTCTTCTCTTGGTTTATCGGATATTAGAGTTAAAAGAGGGTGGAACGGCATCTTCCAACCGGGCCATCAGCATATGGCTTACAAGAACATAAAATTCTTCCAAAACACCAACAGGATGTGAATTGATGGGGGCAACGTGATTACGATCACGGGCTCTACATTCGACACAGTTGGAAATGCTATCATTCACGCCAGTCAATCACCCTGGATTGCGCTGATTGACTGCAAATCCGTCAATTCAATTTTGACCATCTAGACGACTTAGTATTTCTCTATTCTCATTGAAAACCTGACCAAAGATATCAAGAGCGACATTGTTATCTGGAGAGAAAATGAGACTGTTTTACCCGGTGGACTCTCACATGTTAACCAGTTTACCTATGCCAACACCTACAACCGCAGTCCCGTATACGACCTAACTTCTGACGGCTCCAGCAATCGCTCTAGGGCATGGGGTTGAGGGGGCAATTCCCCGGCTATTGCTGCCCCCATCTATAGCGATAAGACGGTTGCGGACTTCATCAATGTGAAGGATCCCAACTAGAATGGCGGGCACAAAGTTCTCGTTGATCATATCGTCGATTAGTCTAGAGTGCTTAGCCAGATCCTCCAGTACGCTGCGCAACAAGGCAAAATTGTGTAATTTCCCTTTGGTAAATATCGTGTTGACTTAACCTTCAATGTTCCACCGGGCACCCAGATTGTCGGAGAAGCCTGGTCGACCATCATGGGAAGCAGCGTGTACTTCAAAGATGAGAGTAACCCCAAACCTATTGTCTCAGTCGGAAAGAATGGAGACAAAGGTATTGCCCACATCCAAAACATGCGAATCACTGTTGCCGAATCCCTTCTAGGGGCAATTCTAGTCCAAGTGAACTTGGAGGGGAAGCTCCCGGTGAGGTTGCCATCTGGAATTCTTTGATTACAGTCGGCACAGTCGGCGGTACTGCTGGCTCGGATGGCATTAACCATAACTACCAGGACGCGAGCAACCAATGCAAGGGTGCTTTCCTTGGCCTTTCCAATTCCATCCCTGGTGGTTCTGATATTCGTCACTACAGCAGCGCGGGCGTGGGACTTCTACCGCGGCCCGGGATATAATGCGTGCGATGGAAAGGAAGACCAGGACCCTTGGAGATGCATAAGTAAGTGACATTCATGCCGCTGACTTTCAGCGCTCTTTTATCGGAGGCTTTAGCACTTTGAAATACTAACTCGGACGTAGATGTCATGCACTAGATCTCCAAGCAACCATCCGACTTGCAGATGTTTGGCGTTTGCTCCAAATCATCGTACAATGCTCTGCGTCGCGCCAATGGACAGTTCGTTTCCTCTCGCCCTTAACTATACGGCAGGGACCTCTAAACACGCATATGTCAAAAATTGAACACGCATATGCTATTAGTCCTAATTAGGATAGATAGTTTACTTACCTATTTTTAGTGCACCTTGCGTTTATTAATCTTTATAGCTATAGTAATAGTTAAAATTATGCAGCTAGCATTATTAATGCAGGCAAACTAACCTACAACCTCTTAATATTACACATTATAATACTATAATAATTACTTCTTTTTTGTTAGAACAAACATGATATTAATCGCGCCTCGCAGCCGCAATTGCCTGGCAAAAGGTCGGCCCGCGCGCACCCCACACGTGACCCACAACCTGGCCTCCTGATTGGCTAGGAATTGTGGGGCTGCAAACGCGCAACCCCTTTTGCCTTAAGCATCGCGGCTTCTGACCTCTCTTTTTCCTTCAACACAGAACCAAGCCTAGAATAGATAATTAACAACGATGCTATTCTTCGGGCTTAGAACCTTATTATATTGAATTCAATACCCTGTGAAACCAACATTTTTATTCTTCCGCCGAATAGCTTTAATAATAAACACTTATCATAGGCATCGCAATTAAATTAATAGTATTACAAAGATTAATAAACTTAAGCTATATTAAAAATAGGTAAGAAGACTGTTTATTTTAATTAGGACTAACGGTATATGCGTGTTTAATTTTTGACATATAGTCTAACCCCTAAATGATTTTAAACTCGCTACAAGCCCCACGCAGGGCAGCTACTATTAGCTATGAGTGGCTATTATAAGTGAAGCTATTAGGGATGCTATAGGGGTAAAAAGGTACTAACTAGTCCTAGTAAAAAACACGTAATTTAAAGTATCTTTTACCTTACCTAGTGATTTTTTATTAGCCTGTTGCCCCTGGTCATGTACCTCGTGTAAAATCATTCAGGGGTTAGACTGTACATATGTGTCATGGTCTAGCCCTAAGGGCTAATCGCGGGTGCCTGCGCCACCATGCGGGTGATGTGCCCGATTCCGTTACGGCAACAAAAGAATACGTATTGTACAAGTTATCATTAACTTGTGCAATTGACACCTATATTGCTAGGCCTAGGCAAAGCCTAGGCTATCACAATATGCGTGTTTAGAGGTCTATACGGCAGGCTAGCGGACATCTAAATGCGCATACCGCGTTAGTCCTAAAACGGAAGAAGTGCCTTTCCACCTAATTCCACGCCAAATATGTATACTAGCTCTTTTTGGTGGTGAATGTAAGCAGCTTACTGCAACGTGTAACGCTTGCAGTAAATATTTCGCCGCCGCTGCCACCGCCCCCGCACCCTAACTAAGCGTAGCTTTTATAAATGTTACCTAAGATATAGCTATTTTTATATAATTTTACAAGATGCTATTAACGCTATTAATTACATAAATAGGCACGCAAGCCATAGCAAAATTAGGTGTGGGGACCGTCTTTCTAGATTAGGACTAACGCGGTATGTGCATTTACAATACACCCTCTAAATTATTTTACAAATCTACATAACAGGGGTAATTAAGCTATTTAGATATTAAATAGGAAATAAAGGTAATAGGGGTAGTATATTATAATACTATTAATCTATATGGAAAAAGACATACTTTTTTGTAGCGCTATATACCTTATATATTTTCCTTATTACTCTCTAAAATAATACAGGGGTTATATTGCATGTATAGCTAATCACAGCTGTTAGCGAGGGACAAATAACTAGGGCATGTAGATTTGTAAAATAATTCAGGGGGTGTATTGTAGATGTCCGAGGCTAGCCGAACACTGGCGCTGATCCTGGTGTGGCAGCGGCTAGCCGATTCTATCGTTAGCTAAGCCTATTCATGGGCTGTCGTAGCTTCACTGCATTTGTCTTCCCTTTCCTGATTCTGGTCCGAACAGACTTTCTATCGATGCAGCATGCGTGAAATCCAGACGTATGGAAATACACTGGAAGAATGTTAGTCATTTCCAGATGTCCGCAGCAGGGGATTATTCGCATATCAATGAGTGTGTAAAACCAACGCGTATGTAGTTGGTGTCGTTTTACTAGCATGGCGATCTTGCATGTATTTGTCCATTGCTACATTGCTACCCATGGCACTAACCTGCAGTCCACTGCTTCTGCCTTGTCCGAAGTCCGCAACATGTCCGTCCACATGCGTGTAAATGGATACCGTTAGACTCAATTCGGGAAGCGGGTTGGCAGATCACTAGGACTGGACGACGGTTAAATGGTAAACGCGCAGTGGAATGCGGCTATTCTAGAACTAGCGCCGGACTGAACTGGTCCCCGATTTCATCCCGGCAAAGTCTACTGCACCACACTAAAGTATGTATTTTGCTTGACAACGTGTCTAGTTAAGACACTCTCCTCACAAAGCAGCTTGGCGGACATAAGCCCATAAGGCATTATGTAACAAGTTAACAGATTAATATGCCCATAATAGGAAAACCTTGCGAAAAGGAAAGGCAGAAATACTATATAAAGGACTGGGCGGTCGCCCGTTATTCCCGTCTGAAACCCACTTGATTAGCAACATCAAGATTTCTCGTCTATTTGGCAAATATGCAAATCAACCCTTCGATTGCTAAGGCTGTTGCCGTGTTTGTAATAACGGCCAGTGGGAACGAGTGCTTACACCACTGTATCAAATGTCCAGCACACCTTTTTCGGAGGTAACTTGGAACTCTGTTTCTTCGCTTTTCATCTGAGAAAAATTAACAGTCTTCTCTCCCCATTTCTAGACCCCGACAAAAATGGCGGCGGCAACGCTATTGCCTACGACTGCGGCCGCGGGTACACCGCCAAAGGCAGCGGCTCATTCAAGGACCCGCTAACCATTGCCAGCGTTCCTGGTGCATACAACAAGTGCGAAATCGTGTGGGACCCGTATACCAAGAAGTACTTGCGCAACGAAGATATCTGCGCTACTTGCAGCGGCAACCAGATTGACATTTGGACGGGCGGTGGCGGCAGCAAGAAAGCCCAGCTCGCATGCGAGAGGAGGCTAACGCCTAATCGTGGACACAACGTCATTCGATTTGGGTCTAATGGCCATCAAGCAAATAGTGAGTCACCATGCGATCATAGATTCTGTAATAGAGTTTTTGGCAAACTAATTGAGAGTAGCTGGCCCACTTTGGGATGGCTCTTGCCACCCAGAAAATGTGTACCCTGATGCGAACTAGATATGCAGGTCTTGCAGCAATGTCTAGTGGGAGTTTCGTCTTCGTTTTTGGTTTCTATTAGTAAAGGAAAAAGACATCACATGCTATGCTAAATTAGTCATTTCAGAAGATCGTTAGACAGGAAGGAGTCTGCTCTTCATTCTCATTTTCAGGAATAATTTGTTAGAATAGCAGTAAAAAAACAGCCTCCAACGGATTTTCGGTTTACATTCTACCTGCTTTAGTAACACCCCGCCTAACTTATGAAAGATGGCGTCTATCTGCTCCTTGTACATCTCTTCCACTAGTTTACGCCCAATGTTTCCCTTCGATGCTATCTAAGAACGGCTTCCCTTCTGCATGACAATGATGCGCCTCGCGTTGTCAATCCGTTCGTAAACCATCCCTATCTTAGTAAAGGGCTTCATTCTAGCCATATCATCTCCTTGAGCTTTTCATCATCAATTTGACCACGTCCATTTTCTCCTTCCTTTGCCTCAAGCACAAGCACAGGTGACGGGTCGCAACGACCTAACCACAACGGTCGCTTCGACGAGGTCGCCTGCACACGTCTGCATAACCTTAGCTTCTATAGAGGATGCATTGCACCTATAAGCTGTTTCCTTCCGACCTTTGCTAATGTATCTGCTATGTGAGACTTCCTCTAACAGATGTCCTATACGAAACTTCCTATCTTGCGCGTTGCATAATAATTATGCTAGACAATTAGGTGATACAGAGAGCGCTAATAGTTTCAATAGTAGCTTTATAGCCCTAATGAAACGCTAGGGGAAACTAGCAATAAGTAATAAGCAGATGAGGTAAGTAAGGTGCCTTTTGAGGGTTAGCCACGCGCTAAATGTTAAAAATAACCATGATCTCCATTCTAGCCAAAAACACTTATAACCGTTCTTTGCTTCTGTCTAAATTACTAACTTTACCCGTTCCGTTCTCCTGCATCTGCGCTTCCCTTCCGGGGCCGGATTTAAGATCTAACAATACCTGCTGCTTACACGTTCGCGACTGCTCTCGGGGAAAAGATGCGGCAGTCTGCAACACGAAGAGATGCTAGAGTCAGAGGCTTCGGCTTGCTCTTCTACGCCGCACTGGCTCGTGCAAAATATCTTAGTGCGGTATTATCCTCCATCATTTGTATTGGTCTATAGTGAATCCATGAATAGGCGACCGATGCCGAGTTAGTCCAAACTTTAGAGTAGTCTCTCACTGACGCAGTCAGTCGACTCGTATGTGGTCCATATTATTAAATTTATGTACGTTTCGCCGTGTCCGTGTCGCTGGCAACAGACTCTGGAGTTCACTGTCCTAAGATCGTGTTCTCATGCTTAATTAAAGGAGTATGCGGGGCATGTTCTAGTTGCTACATATTATCATTACCTAACAGACCCCTGCTTCCTAAAGGTGACGAAATAGATCCATCATCTAACAAACCAAAGCGATACGCTTAGAGACCTTTCTGCCGCAAAATGTAAGTCTACCTAAACCTAAAGATGTAGATTTGTACATCAGTATGAAATTGTGATCTGTAGAAGCTTAGAAGCCAAGCAGTGAGAAAGTAGAGGGTTAGGGTTAGGGTTAGGGTTAGGGTTAGGGTTAGGGTTAGGGTTAGGGTTAGGGTTAGGGTTAGGGTTAGGGTTAGGGTTAGGGTTAGGGTTAGGGTTAGGGTTAGGG